>CM053509.1:96555756-96619518 GCA_028627145.1 Eidolon dupreanum | reverse complement strand
GCTCTGAATTTGAAATATTTTCTTCTATTTAATCTAAAAGTTTACCGGATTTTAATTTTCATGGATCTTCATGAGATGGTGAGTTAAGTACTGCTAATGTGCAGCATGATCATCTGGAAATCTATTAATTAAAGTTTTATCTAATCAAAAAGGGTATATTCAATATTTATTATATATCGGTCATTGAGCTGTATGTTCCTCTCACTAAATGGGGAACCAAGCGAACATGTTTCTTTTCTTCAGGGAGCTTTCAGTCTAGTGGGGAAACACATTCAGTCTAGTGGGGAATTGTGTGAGTAAATACATAATTACAAATGTTGATAAACAATATAAAGGACCATGTATGGGTATGACAAAAGTTGGGGGACCTAATTTGGACTGAGGTGTCAGAGAATCCTTCTCTCAAGAAATTACATTTAAGCTGAAGCTTGAAGAACAATTAGGAATTATCTCAGATGTAGAGACTTTTAAAGGAGAAATGAGTTGCGTGAAAACTCTTAGGCAGGTTTGAGGCTATTTTTTAAAATCCAGAGCATGAGAAATGGAATTGGAGCCATGGGCCAGGTTGGATCAAGGAGGTTTGGGAGCAATGTTAACATTTTGTATTTTATCCTCAGGGCAATAGAAAATGATCAATGCTTTTAAGGAGAAAAATGACATAATCAAGTTAACTTGCCTAAAAGGTCACACTGGCTGCTGCTGAGTGAGAAAAAAAAATAGAGAAAAGGCAAATGGAAGTTTTCAATTTCATAGTCAACTCAGGCCTCAGGCCAGCCTGTTTCCCAGAGGGTTTATTGGTGTCAATACTCCACTTTTCCTTATATTTTAACATTTGTTTTTCTCCATTTGTGGTACGTGGCTCTTTATAGCAAGAAGTGATCTGGAAGAACTATTCAACTATACCTGACTACACCTAGATCTTGGCAATTCCATAAGCACCACTTTGTATTTTATCCTACAGGCAATGTGAAAGAGGTATCAGAGAAAAAGACTGTGTGGTTTTTTCTCTCTCTGAGGGAACAAAGACCTATTGACAATGTGCTGTGAAGCCCTGCCTGTTCTTTCTTCATGATAAATCACTGCAGCAAACACGTAAGCCAGATATTAATAGATTGAATTTATACCAAGAAAATAACTTTTTATACTGTTGAAATAAAAATGCATCAAAGAGATGAAGAGTCCAAGAAACAATTTCCTGAGTGATGAACTACCTTCTACTGGTCACTGTGATCCTAAGATCTACCTAATTGCTTGCATATTATTGAGAAAAATAGTAAGAACTCCTGTTTCTACTGAATTGAAAACATAAAACTCATTACCTGAGGATTCTCAACCAAAATTTCTTTCATGAGGAGTTTACTTTTTTTGTTGTTGACTATAGAAAAACCAGATTCAGGCCATATAAAGAATTTCAGCCGCAGCTTTAAATAAAAGAAGGGAGAAAACTAAATTTCTTTTGTAAGATGACATGTATCAACACCTTTAAATTGTTTCTTAGTGTTCTTGATGACAGTGACTAAAATTATAGATTCCTTAGATATTGGCTGGTTTCTCAGAGACTCTGAGAAATGCTTTCTCTTCTGATTAATTTAAGTAAGAAAATCTGATACTAGTACTACTTAGATGTTAAAATATGGGTCAGAAGAAAGAGTGCGATATACCTGCCATTCTGAATCCAGGTCTGATGATGAAACATAGTGAAGAAATAGAAATCAAATACCAAATACGAGTGGTCCTGGCCATGCAAATTTTTATAGGCTTATTTTTATATGTCGTGTTCATGAAATTGATATTTATTTAGTGCTATAACTGTGATAGATACACTGGAAGACACAAAGATAAATCAGACTTATATTCTACCCTCATGAAGCTTACATTCTAATAGGATTTTAATGAATGATAATAAGCCATAATAAATTGCAGTAAATGATATTGTACAATTAAAAAGTAAAGTGTAATGAGACTTAAGAATAGGGTTGCTTCTGGCTTAGAGAAATTGACACACAACATAAATAAAAACTTATATCTGATTTGAAATTTGAATCGAATGTAATATTTTAACCATGTGGTTTTTAATTCTTTGTTTTTGTTGTTTTCAGAAACCTTTATGTTCTTAAAAATTATTGAGAACCCTAAAGAGCAGTTTTTATATAGGCTATATTATTTATGTTTTCTGTATTAGAAATTGAAATTGAATTTTTAGAAAATATTTCTTTACCAATTTATTTGATAAGTAGACCTATTACATGCTAACATAAATAAGATTTGTATTAAAAATATATCTGAAAAAATTAGAATAACATTGTTTTACTTTTTTTTTATAAATCTCTACTGTCTGAATTGAGAGAAGACAGCTGACTTTGTCATACATGCTCTGCATTAAATTTGGCATGATATATTGTTGTTATTAAAGTAGATGATAAAAAAATCCTGCTACAAAAATACATGTGGTAGGCAAAGGGAGGAATAGTTTAATAGCTTTTTCAGATAATTTTGTATGTTGTTCTTTAAAATTACACAAAATTTCAACAAGTGGTTATGGATATGTAAATTACACAAACATCATTTATCCCTCAGTCACAAGGGGATATTAGATAGCTCTAAAATAAAAGAAAAGTAGGATGTTAGTCAATGGTACTCTCCAAGAGAAACCAAAAAGGAAGAGGAACATTGGCCATAATAGGTAGAGATGATCACAGGGGAATCTGGCTCTGAGTCGAGTGCCTAGTCAACTTCACCCCAGTGACATTTAAGTATCCTCCTCCTTTTAGCCTACTACATTGTGGAATATAAATAAATATGATCACATTAATTCTGCTTAAAACACTTAAATGGCTACCCATGGCTTCAACAGAGTTCTCTTAAAAGATAAAATCCACATTTCTCAACATAATATGCAAATTTGACTATTGCCTAAATTCTTCTTCCTCCATATTTGTCTGCTAACACTCCAGGCCTTGCAACACATGCAATAGTAAACTCCTTCCAGTTGCCTCTTTTCCTCTGCATCCCAATATTATGCTATTTCTCACCTATGAATTTGTTCATGTCATCTTTCCTTTATGTGAAGGTAACTCTTCATCAATCTTTAACATTCAAGGAATACCATCTGCCATGGTTCTTCAAGTCTGTGTTAAAGATTCACTCCTGTGAACTCTCATCATTTCCAAACTGTCATCTGCCATTAAACTTACTAGTTAAAATATTGCCTTCCAATTAGTCATTCATTTGACTCTGTCTGCCATCACATAAATGTCTTGATGACAGAGAATGTGCGATATGAATGTTTATACTCTAATGCCTGGAACAAGGTTGGACACATAATAAGCACAAAGATGTATGTGGAAATAATGCAAGATTTTTCTTTTTAAAATTTGTTTTCAATGCACTTTATACACAGCCCTTCTAATATGACAAGTATATTTCCAAACAGGAACTAAATGATTCCAGAGACAAATCACCTAATGTGGATAGCTGCAAATTTAAAGTACTTGTCAGTAAATGCTGTAGCACTGTCCTGGTTGTTTTTCTGTCCAAAAAGGCTTTCTGACATTAAAATGATCAATACCTCAACATGCATCTTCTTGCAGTCCAGAAGCAAATGATTTATACTTCTTGTTATTATATTAATGCATGGAGGGGAACCGAAAATTCCAAGAAGCCATAATATACTCACAACATCATAACTTTCATTACTCAGAAGCCAATGGATCATTACTCCTGATATATATTGATTCAGGCTCACGATATTGGAGTTTACAATCACTGTCACTCATATTCTTTAGGTAAAATAACTGTCTTAACCATCTTAGTGCATTCATCTATGAAACTACACTAGACTCTATGCAAACACTGTACATTTTGATCCATGGTGATTAGACTTGCTCTGTCCAAAGTGCTGAGGTGGAAAGAAATGAGTTTCTTGTCTAAAGCCCAACGATTTTCCACACACTGTGCTAAACACTTTACACTTAACCATTATGTCATTTAATCTTCACAACAAACATGTGAGGAAGTTTGTGTTATTACCTTAATTTTATAGATAAGAAAACTGAAGTTCTGAATGACTGATCCACTTCTGTGTAGAGGACACAAATGTCCCTGAGCATCTATCTAGGTTTCAGCTCTCACCTGCCCCTACTTCTCCCTTGGAGGCTGCTCCAGACCTTCCCCACCTACTAATCCTTTTGCCAAGCTCTCCAGTGCTACTGCTGCACTGCCAGAGATGCCAGACACTGGGACTTGCCTGATTCTCTGCTCTCATCTGTGAATTGTCCCTCAAGAGCTCATCATAGCTATTATCATTGCTTCTGTGCTGGTGCTGTAGGTGAATTGCTTCTGTTTATTCATTTTTCAATATGTGCCAGTCACTAAAGAGGACATACAAAGCACCTGCTCCCATGGCCTTTCATTCCTGTAGACATAGATTTGCCCTGGGTCCTTAGCAGATTGGCTCTGTAGCTTTCAGAGCTAAAATGGCCCCAGGAGATAGAGTGGGACTGCTTCTTCCATTACTTCAGGTACCTCATAGCATTGTGTAAAGTAGTTTTGCATGGGGCTGGCCTTAGGAGTCATTATCAATAATCTACTATGTTCTTGGGCCACAGAGTTGGTCACAGGGACTTTGAGCACAGTGGGACTCATGGGGACAGTTTGCTTTGACCTCAGTTAAAAATGTTCATTGTTGTACCTCTCCTCTAAGTCAAGTATTGATTCTAGAGTTCTCCAAATACCCTTTAGTTTGATTACTTCTAGAAACTGAAGGGCCAGCATGTAAATGGTTCCCATGCATGTGCAGGACATCCGGATGTCCATGAGAATCCTGAACTACACACACATGAATATAACAATACCTGCTTAATAAATAAGTCCGTAATGGGGCTTGTGCTGAAGTAGAGGCCACAGAACATGAATTAACACAGCTTTTCCTTTCTTCTCTGTGGAAGATGCCTCTTTCTTTCTAATGCTGATTCTATTGTGCTCATGGCTTTCATGCTCAGCCTCCTTACTGAATCAGCTGTAGCTACCTTGTCAACCTCTCTCACTACGGTTCTTCATTTTCATGCAGCATTAAAGGCTCTCTTATCTATAAAACAAAACAAAACAATCCCTCTCTGGACACTTTTAGCTATTCATATTCTCATTTCCTTCCCAGTCATACTTCTTTTAAGACTTGTCTGTACTCTTCAACCCTCATTCAGGTTGCAAATTGTAGAAGTCTGCCTCTGTCCCACCCTGCCTTGATTTTGCTCTTCTTAAGGTCTCCAATCGCTGTTCAGTTGCTAAATGAAAGGATACTTCTCTGTCCTTATTTTTCTTGGATCTTATACAGCCTTGACACTATTGACAACTTTTTTATTGAAACACTTGCTTTCTCTGGTTCTGTATCCCATTCTCATGCTGCTGCCAACATGCTCTTTTAGTCTTGCCATTTGCTATGGGATTGTGTAGTTTAATATTCTGAACATTATGTATATTATGTACTGTCCCCTCCTCCAGCCTCTTCTCCCATGTCTTTGCTATGCTGACCATCTCCCTACTTTTTATCCTCTGGGTGATACATTTCTCCAGAATATTTATTTAGTTGGCCTTTTCCAGTCCTCCCATTCTCATCTCTGAATGTTCTCAGCTGTTACATGCCTGGTGCCCCTTCTCCTCTCTCATTCATTAATAATTTCTCTTCTCCAAGGAACTTTTTCATAGTAACTGAAGAGAGATGGTTTTCCATGATGCCTTCAAAATTTGCCAAATTTAAATCTTTTCTACTTAATGCTCCTTGGCATATAATCATTCAATGTCTTATACAGATTATTATGCTAATATTATTTCAGGTGTTGTTATGTGCCATGTATTTCTAACAAAGAATGGTTTTAGTAAAAATGCATCAGTATGTAATTAGACATGTTTTGTGATAATATGATAGTGACATAAATAAGCAAATATTCTCTTAAATGACCAGAAGACTATTTTATATGTCTCTCACATGAGTATGGGCCCAATTTTTCAGTTCACAGTCATGCTCAAAATAAAAAAACTCATTTAAAGAAGAGGAACTGATACAATTTTACAACTTCTTTTCTTAATTCATAATGGAAATAACAAAGATAGCCCATAGTTGCTGGCCTTAGAAACAAGCATTCATGAGTTTACCAACCATGAAGAAAATTTTGTTTCTTATTTCCACTTAATATTTGACCTCTCTCTTCACTTTTCTTCACTTGCCTTCTCTCTTTCTCTGGAAGAAGAGTTCTTTTAAAGTTTTAAGTTTTACTTTATTTATTCTCTTTTAAAATTTTAAGTAGTACTATTTTACTTTGTTATATTTATATAGCTTAAGAGTTTAACAAATACAAACTAGAATACAATAAAAAGTCTCCCATATGGCCAGAGCCACTGACTGTCACACAGCCTCCCTCCTCAGAGACAACCAATTCTACTTGTTTCCAGATCTCTTCTTGACATGCACGTGCCAATGACTGAACTCCCTGATATTTTTCCATAAAAAAGATCTCTCTGGAAACCACTGATCATTTTTCTCTTCACGCAAATGAGTGTTCTGTGCTCTTCCTAGCCTTTCCCTCTCAGCTTTAACAGGGCATACATGAGGTTATATTCCAAATCCAACTCCTTCCAGGCTCCACTTAAGCTTTTCTTCTACATCTACTTGCTTAGTCTTGGCGACTTCAGTTTTTCTTCCTCTGTGTATGGCCCTTTTAAGTTAATGCTTATTTTGAATTTCGGGGTTGGCTCTTGATTTTGGCTTTGACCTCTGGTTGCTGACTTTTACATCTCTCTTGGCTCCAGGCTCTGCAGCTCACAGGCAGTTCTGAACCTCCTCCATGCTCAATTCTGATTTCTGAGACTACCTTCCCCTCCAAGTCTAGGGTCCTGTATATTCACTTCACTAGGAGTTGCCTTTGGACCTTAAAGTCCAAGTCCTGATGACCCTGAGGATACCATCATGTGCCCCACCTTCTTTTTCCATTTCAAAAAACACAGACTTTCTCCTCCTGCCACCCCATACCTTCGTTCCATCTTGTTTTATTTTCTTGCTTGTTTATGCCCAGCTTTTATCAGAAATCTCAGTTCATCTGAACTAATTAATTCATTTTCACATGTACAGAGCTAATAAAACAGAGGCTACAGTCTTCATGATAGCTCCTTACATCAGTGAAAAGAAATCTCTATCTCTTTATCCAATAACTGGTTAGCATAATCCTGTGAACTCTACAAGAAACAGAAGCTTCTCCAATCATATAAAGAATCTGCCATGTCAGGAACACTCAACTATACTTTAGATTATTTTCCTGTCAGTATTTGAGAGAAAAGATACCCCAAAGTTCATGTCACTTAAAAGTAGCTGATGAAATGTTCAGTGCCGCTCTAGCAAAAGTTTGGTTTTGTAAAGAGTAAAAATTCTGACTGTATCCTTTCAGGTTGAACCTTTTTGTGTCAACCAAAGGGTTGTAAGCATATTAGGGCTTTCATAAGATA
The DNA here is from genome assembly GCA_028627145.1 of Eidolon dupreanum. Classification (NCBI taxonomy): domain Eukaryota; kingdom Metazoa; phylum Chordata; class Mammalia; order Chiroptera; family Pteropodidae; genus Eidolon; species Eidolon dupreanum. The sequence goes on along the minus strand of CM053509.1, from coordinate 96,612,024 downwards.
GGGTCACAAGCTCACAGATTTGGGGAACTTTGCAATATAAAAAAGTTGATGATAGTAAAGCAGTGCTTTCCAAGCAAGTAACAAATTTCTAGTAACTAACTGGAAAGTAAACCTGATCATGTCCTCCTTGTGAAGAGAATTAAGTTGATTTCTATTAAAATACTCTTGTTATAGAGTCTGACACTATTGCCTGTCTCTCTAGTTCTCTCTAGAAAATTTTAACTCACTTTTACAAGTCATCCATTAAAATACCTCTTTTTGTAGGATAGAAGCATGAGTGCTTTGAATTTTCCAGTTCTTATTGTCATTGAGCATGAAAACTCCAGGAAGGTATAATATCCAATCATTAAACTATGTGATGTGGTTAGAAATGGCTTCATTTCGATTTGTGGGACTATGTAATCAGTACCTTGTGTTTATGAGTTAAATCTGAAGGCTTATTACAAAGCTAAAAATGGACCAATTAAATTACTTATTACATGCACATGATATCTAGACTGACTTTGAAAGAAGCTTGTGTATTTTGCAGTATACATTCCATAGTATAAATTTGTCTGTGACTTGAGTTGCCAAGATAATTGCCAAGGATAACTCATCAAAATATATTAGTTGACTCAGGAGCAACATGTTTAGTGTACTGTACATACTTATCATTTCTGTTAAAGCTATTCTAGAGTCCTTTGACATGCTTTCATGTACATAAATCTTGGCATATAAATTTAATCTTTTATAAGCTACTTCAGATATAACTAAAGCTGCATCTAGGTGGATTTGGACTGGTAATTGAAATGCCTAATCCTATCTATTATGATTTAGTCACTATCTCAAGGGTAAAGTGTTTGGCAATGAGTCAAACAAGATAATATGAAATAAAACAAGAGGTCAACTAAGCTGAGTACTTTACTTTCTTTCTACTTCCTTCCTATCTACTTTCATGTTTGTCTCATCGTATATGCAGCTAATCTTCCAGAACAAATAAAAATCTGCAGATAAAGGATGTAACACTCATAGAGAGAAAAGCCAGGGCAATGATTATATCTGCCCTTCTCATTTTCAACTCTACAAGAATCCCTGGCACGTTTAGATTGTATCAGAAGCATTCTCAAACACTCAAATGTTCACCATTTTCAAAGTTAAGTTCAACGTTAGGTAGTCATATTATCTAGCAAACCAAGACCAATAATGGAAATACTCAACTAAATTGGGCCATAAACTATCAGATCCTTTTTGGTTTCAATGGAGAAAACGCAAGGATCAGATCCAGTGCCTGGTCATGTGCATGTACAGTGAACTCCATAAAGGGGAAAAAAATAAATAATGCACTAAGGTTATCTTTATTAATTATTACAAATATTAATCATTATAAAATGTTCAACTTTGGTAAAGATTCATACATTAATAAAAGTAAATATTTTGTTCATTCTATCGACATATTGACATGCATAATCAAAACATATCTATATTAGTGCCTGATAAAATGAAAACAGAAGTCTTCTTGTGAAGGGTCTGGTCATTGTTCCTTTAAACTGTGAGCAGGATGTTGGTAAGCTGTAATAATCTTCATGAGAAAAAATATACTGGCTAACCTCGATGTGCAAGTCACTCTAGAAGACATGAAAGAGAAAAAATATATGTAGCAATCCTTGCACTAAAATGCTTAGGATCTACTTTGAGACATCTGTTGTGATGTCCCCATTGCCCAGACAACTTATGACGTCCTCAGAAGAGAGACTGACCAAGAACACAAAAACCATTTGCAGAGTGGTACTGAAGGCCCAAGTGAGGCTAAAAACCTGAATGTGGTGTAATGGCATACTGTAACATTATGTAATTTTATCTAATCACACAGCAGCCCAAGTGTCAAGAGTATAGAAATTAAGTCTTACACTTACCCATAAAGAAATATGAATTTGCTATATAAGTAGCTTGATCTTATAAAGACCTCTTTATTACCATCTTTTAAAATTTTCTACAGTTGTAGGAACACAATAATACTCTAATAAAGCAGTTGCTGTAATTTTAAAAAGAATATAGACACAAGAATTTTTCTTTCTCTCCTATTTGACTGAAGTGTGATTTAAGCCAGGTTTCTCACCATAGCTTGTTTTCTTCATCTGTAAAATGGTATAATCTTTGCTTGCTTCTTCAGAACACAGTGATGTAAACAATTGAGATAACTATTTAAAGATATCTTGTAACCTAATGGTTATCTTGTAACCTAATTTTTTTTTCCGTGCTTTTCTATGCAGCAGAAAGCTCTTTGAATTTAATCCTTAATAAGAATGATTCAATAGTCACCTTAACACTGGTTAAAAAAAGCATATAAATTTCACTCCTAAGTATATTTCCAGGAGAAATGAAAACATATAACCACATGCACACACACACACACACACACACACACACACACACGTATACAAATGATCATAGAAACATTATTCAAAATAACCCGAAAGAGGGACAACTCTAATTTTTATCAGCTGACGAATAGATCAGCAAAATGTGGTGTATCCATACAATGAATTGTTATTCAGCAATAACATGAGGTACTGATTTATGGTACAACATGGATGAACTTGAAAACATTATACTAAGTTAAAGAAAGCAGTTAAAAAGACTATACACTCCACCATTTCATTCATATGAAATGTCTAAAGCAGACAAATCTGTACAGACAGAAAGATTAAGTAGTTGCTTTGGACTGTGGGGGAAGACAGGGAGAAGAGTAGGAGGGGCTGCTAATCAGTATGGAGTTCTTTTGGGGGTTATGGAAGTGCTCTGGAATTAGTTGTGATGATTTCACAAATCTGTTAAAATACTTAAATCCATTGAACTGTTTGCTCTATATGGGAGAATTTTAAGATATCCTAATTATTTATTTCTTAGTAAAGACTTTTTTTATTAAATGCATACATACCACCCTGTTAAAAAAAACATACACACACACAAAAAGATACTCGTCATTTCAGTAATCTAAAGGACAATATTTTCAGCAATGAGCCAAAAAATGTTTTCTCTAAATAAATTAACTCTTACATGAATTTTAAAACCCATCATCTCAGATGAAGAAACAAGCCTAGAAAACTCAGGTAGGTTTGTTCTGCCATTAGGCAACAGGAAGGAATCATTCCTGCACTACTGAGTTCATATTTTCTTAATCCAACCTTTTCAATAATTTTGAGAATTATTTTCAGTTCCAATCTCTAATGATGAGTAATCTTTAAAGGTCCACATTTCCCAAGTTTTCTAGACTGATTTTGACAGAGTCAAAGTTTGGATACTTTGGTACAAAGGTCAAAACAGGTTAAAATAGAGTCAATATAAAATGTGTACTAACAAGCTAATATTGACAGAGCAAGTTCTTGTGAATGAAACAACTAGAATGATGATAGTATTTTGAGCATGTCATATACTCTTATAAGTGTTTTTCCTAAGACTAATTCATTTTATCCCTCTAAGATATTATTTTATGCCCACTTTAAAAATGCAGACATAAAAGCAAAGATAAGTGGCTTATCCAAAGTCATACATCTATTAAGTGACTAGACTTGGCTTTAAGTTCAGGCAGTTTATCCCTTGAAATTTAAGATCTTAATCATTATACTGTATGCCTAAAAACCAGTTCTACCCTCAAATATCTCCTGTTAAATGAGGAACAGATAATGTATCTAATCGGAGAGAAGAGAATCAAAGAAGAGCCAAATTAAGAGTTTAAATAACCAACATTATAAAAGCATTTTATCCTTTTTGAAGGACTTTCAAATATGTGACCTTCTTTGATTTTTTAAAAATCTGTTTGACAAGTTCCAAAAGGACATAAGACTTATTCACTGTCACAAAATAGCTTACCTCCACAACACTAACATGATTAGCACCTTCGTCTTAACATCATGTGCCTTGAGAATGTGAGCACTACTGGAAATGACTCAAGGAAATTTTACTCCAGCATGCATCTCAGTTCTCAGAACTCTGAGCACTCCACCTATATTCTGTCATCCACAGAATGAAATTGAGGGTGGCTGACAAATGTGTTGGAAGTGACCTATGCTGAGCTGTGGAAGAGTCAAGTAAATGGAATAACTGAGAGAACCAAAGTAGAAAGAAAGTATGCCTAGCAGGTTAAAAGTGGAAGATTTCACAATAAGTACAAGGCAAGCTCTCAGGGCACATGACTTGGTAGAGAGAAAAAGAGCATAACAAATTCCACAGAGGAGTAGATGAACATCTGGAAGGCCACAACACTGTACATGGACAATGTAGGCTTCAGACTTTCACTTGTTTGGTCTAACAATGTTGCTGTGAAAGTCTTTTTAGATGTGATTAACAATTAAATAGTAGACTTTGAGTAAAGCAGATTACCCTTAATTTGGGTGGGCCTCATCCAATCAGTTCAAGACCTCAAGAGCAACAACAGGGGTTTCCCAAAGAAGAAGAAATTCTCCTCAAAACTGTAACATAGAAACCCTGCCTGAGTTTCCACCCTGCTCTCTTGAGGAATTGACACTCAAAACTTTAAAATCAACTCTTACTTGAATTTCCAGCCTGTCAGCTGGCTATGAATTCAGACTTACCAGCCCCTATAATCACATGAGCCAATTTTGTAAATCAATCTCTCTGTTTCCCTCTCCAGAGAGGTAAATTATAGATAGATAGATAGACAGATAGATAAATATAGATAGATAATTGATAGATAGATAGATAGATGATAGACAGACCAATTGATCAACCTATTTCTCTGGAGAACCCTGACATACAATTTACTAAACTCATAATCTCACAAATATTATTTCATTCTTCTGACTTCCATTTCCTAATTCTAAAAGTAAAAATAATAATACGTAGTTTACACAGAGTTGTGGTAAGCCTTTATGATAGTGCCTGGCACAAGTAACACTCAATAAATGAAAGCTGTTTTTATTTTGATGTAACTAAATCAGGCTTAGGTGAGATTTTTACTAGATGGTATAAACTAGAAAAATGTTTTAAGTATTTCAAAACTCCACCTATTTTTTAATATGAAATCTATTATTTTAGTTTACTTTAATTCGGCAAGAAATTCAAATAGTCATCTTTTTTGTCTTATCCACATGGTACCAACTGGTACAAATGTGAATAAAATACTTGTGTCATCACAGACTAACAGGATAGACACAAATACCAACTAATTAATCTATATTAGAGTTACACATACAATTCTAAGAGAAGGAAAATAGAAGCAGCTCATTCTGCGAGAGTTCAGAGAGCAGTGGAGGAGGAAAGAAATGTTGGGAAAAACTACAGAAAAGAGGCCACATTTGAGTTGGGTCTTAAAAGAAGAGTCAGAGGGGGCTGGGCACACAGAGTAAAGTATGATCATGGTGGTGGTAGGCAGGGGCTGTAGACCTTTCTTGGTAAAAAACACTGTTTTACATTAATTGTTAGTGGAAACAGACCTCAACAATCTCAGTTACCGAGTAGCTCCATTCCCTCCAACTTGCTATTTAAAAAAACATCTTATACTCTTATTACAGACACATGAACAGGAAGGTAACAGGCAGGCAAGGGTTTCAATACCCAGGGAATTCATAAGAAGAAGGGAACTAAGATTTTACCTTTAATTTGGTTCAAGTTGTCAGGCTAAATTATGTGGAAGATTAGACTCGTGGGGATATTTAGACAAACAAGAGCCCTGGGCTTTAGCAATTACTAAAATTCCCTTTGGTGGACTTAGAGAATGACTATAGGTTCCCTGGTTGAAAAAGACCCATGGAAAAGCTGGAGATGTTATTAAGATTCTCCAGAGGCAGTTTGAAACAGTCTAATGCATTTCAAAGCCTCCATAAAATAGAATAAAAATAAAAAGTGCTATCATTTAAATGTTAATATCTCATCAAGTTTTATGTGTAGGAAAAGGGGGTGGGAGTGGCAGCTCTGTAGTCTCTTTTTCGGAAGCAGATAATGTAACAATAAACAGTTGGCAGCCCTCAACTCAGACATTTTATGTTACCTTTGTGATGCCTCTCCCAGACCACATAGTAATATCGAATCAAAAAGGGCAGGCTGAGGGAGTGGGGGGCACCTCTTCATTCTGAGGCCAGATGGCAGCATGTAAAGAGGCATGCTTCTGTGAAAGAGAGCAGTATTTCTCCAGTGCCTAGGACTGTGGTTTGTTGAGGCAGGATAAGCATATCTGGGCATTTCCTGGCAACATGTGTTACAATGAAGTTGTTCCTTAGGATAGAATCACTCTATCAGTGTGTGTTAATTAAATTCTCAGGTACTGACTAAAGCAACTCAGAGGCATGTGGACATATTTCTCAAAGAGCTTTTAATGGAGGATCAATTATGGTTTGAGCAATTAGAATGCTGTTGTGTGGGTGGAAAGCACTAAAACCCACACCAAGGTTGGACCAGACCTCATCAGAACCTTTTGAAGGATGTTAGTCAATGTTAGCGAGTGTGTGCAAGGGGTGAGAGATTACTACTATGACTAGTGATGTGTCTGTGTACAATAATGGTTTCTTTATTAGCATTACTGGTGCTATCCTGATGTTATTTAATTCTTTGTAAAGGTTATCGTATGCCGGGAACAGTTCTCAGCATTTTATGTAGATTACCTCATTGAATCCTCAAGGACTGAAACAGAAACTATATTTCGGGTACTATTAATTACCATGTTCATCAGATGAGGAAACTAAAACATAAAGTTGCCCAAGATCAAACAGCTAATTATCAATGGAGTCAGAATTCAAACCTAGGCCCTCTGGCCTCAGGGTCTAAGATGTCAGCACTAGTAATCTCTGCTTCCTAGTTCCTCGGCAGGGGGCAGGAGGCCATGAAGATAAAGATAAAAATGTCTACCCTAATAGCACCTCCAAAAGTCTCCAAAAACGTATCTCCTATATAATTTCTGATATTAATGCCACTTCGGTAAGGGACAAACTCTTTCCTTCCCTAAGTAGAACTAAACCTCAGAGAGCATTTACATAATTACTTAGTTTAGACTAGCATGTCAACAAACGCTGGAGAATTGGATGTCTGAGAGTCTTCCGCTGAACTAAATGGCCAGTATTAGCAAAGTAGCAGAGAATAGGGCTGGAGTTAGCAAAATCACATTTACTGCATAATTCACAATATTGTCAGGGGTCACCAGATCGTGCTTTTTAAATGTTCTGCTCTATTTTTTTTGTATTCTCTATGTTATACTACAAGGCTTCAGATATATATTCATAATAATGCTTTATAGGTATAACATATTGTACCTTTTCCCAACTGGATTATTAGGGTAGACAATATGGAGATTTTTGATGATTATGGAGAAATATTAAATGATGCAGTCCAAAGCACTTTTAGATCTATATTGATCTCTATTTCTGAGTTCATATGATATATGCACTCTATATGAATCACATAGGTATTTAATCATTTATGTTTTGACCTATAATGTTATTTTATGTTTGTATTCCCTGTCTTCCTTTCTGGTAAACCTGGGCATTCAATATATTTTTTACACTCTCTTCACTGTTTAGGAAAGTTCTGCATCCAGTGTTATCGCTCAATACATATTTATTAAGATAACATTATAAAATTTCTTATTTAATCTATTAAGATATTCTACTTTAACAGATTTCCTTGTGTTTAACTCTCCTGTATTCTGAGAATCATATTTTCTAGAAAATTTTTATAGAATGGGATAATTTGTTTTTTTCTGAAAGTTTAACAGAAATCACTAGTAAATCTACACATTTTAGGTATTTTGGGCTTAGGGGAAATAGATGTTATAGAATACTTTCATTTTTCTTCTAAAAGATAAATCTACTAGATTTTTCTACTTCTCAAATCAATTTAATACTTGTATTATTTGCATTATTTAGGCTTTGAATTTATGAAACTAAATTGGAAATGGGGAAGGACATACACACATGAATTGTCCTGGTGTGCTATAGTACGAAATCACCGTTGTTTATCAGCCATAGCAAAGAGATTAATAAAGCCCCAAAGCTCAAGGAATACATTTCAGTACAATCTCCCTGTGTAAATTATCAAAGATTTCTTTTTTTGGAACTAGAAAGAGATGTACCCTAAAATGCCTGGACAATGCAATTTTGATGAACCATCTACTAACTTTTAAAAAAGATTTCTACATGTTGCATTGGCTTGTGATCATATGAAAGTATTCTCAAGACATTTTGGAGTTTTCGGGTATAATTTGTCACTACCACAAATAGCCTCTTGAGATCTTAACTTGTAATCATCTATTCCTTAGAAATTACTTTCGTAATAAATATAATGCCTACATAGGGCCAATGCAAAACAAACTGTATCAACTTTCTTTCAGGGGTTTTGGGTCAAAAACAATGCAATTTTATCCAATATCGACTAATTAAAAAGAGAGAACTGCCTTTTAAAAATTTAATTTTCCAATGTAGATCCGTGAGAACATAAGCCCAGATTATCAACATCTGAGAACAGCATGAGATAAAGAATTTAGAAAAGGAAGAGATGTTTTATTTGTTTAATACTACAAGCTTCCTGGATGAAAATGCCCTTTTGACATATCCCTCCAGATGAAAATCTTTTTCAAAGACAGAAAAATGAATGGTATTTCATTAAAAGTGGCATCTCTAACTCAGAAATTTATGCAAATTGCATTGGAAATGAGATGCACGCATATTTCCAAGATATATCAATTGTGACAAATACAAAGCAGTTGTTTATAGCTTTTAACCAGCTAAAAAGAAAGGAAAGCAGATTTTTGAATATTTGCAAATAACTTCAAAAGTACGTGTGAAATTAATCATTTCAATATTTGGCTTATCAAAGAAAGTCCTGAAATTGATGTCATTTGGCTCACTAAATGTGGTAAGCAAAGACTTTTCAACATGTTGCTAAAAGTATATTTTTCCTCTGACTCAGTTAATCTTTTTTTGAGTTAACTCATGACAATTATAAAACATAAACAAGACCATATCTGTAGGTAAATCATTTTATAGATTATGTGTGCATAAACAAAATTCTACAGCCTATTCCTTTGACTCATCTATCTATCCATTTACTCACCTCCTATACAATTTTTGATTATTTTGATACCCAGATACATTATTTTCACCCATCAAATCACTATACTTGGAAGGTAGATGCAATGGATGGTCGGCAAGAGAGAAAAATGAAAAGATAAGCAAAGGCAAAATCTATAAAAATTCTAAGCTGTTTAGACGTTATCTGGAGGACACTGGGAAGCCATTAAAATATATTCAGCAAGAGGGTGACACAATCAGAATCATATTGATAAGAAATCACCCTGAATGTTTTGTGGAGGATTGAAAGGCACAAGACTAGAACTGCTAACCAGACAGGTGACACATGTCTATTGTCATGTGATATTTGCTGGAACAAGTGTGGCAGTAGATACAAAGAGACAGACTGGGAATTAGAATCCAGAGAACCTAGTGATTAATTAAAAGTGTGGCATGACTCAGGGAACTCAAAATGGTTAAAATAAATAAGCTTAAATGGGAAGAAATGCACATTCTTCTTCGTAGCAGGAAAGAAATGAGAAAAATCACTGGGGAAGCAGTTATTTTGCAGTTTGGGTACCAAAACATAAGTCTCTTGGTTATTTCACTTAGGTTTGGGTGATGGAGGTGAGGTCTTCCCTAAAGGGGAAGAAGAGGAAGAGGTGTTGGAGGTTTATAATAGAGAATCAAGGAGATTCTATTCACAGAAAACTAAAAAAAATTTCTGGCTAGCCCTAAGGGTCCGACTGAGGTTAAGACAAGACTAAACACTCAACCAAAATGAAATAGTTCATAGAAGCAAGAAAATAAGTAAAGCAACAGTATGCAATGTGAATGCAAAACAAAAGAAAGCAGGGGAGAGTATATTAATATCAGATGAAGTAGAAGTTACATTAAAAAAAAATCAAACATTAGGAAGAGGGCTCTTTTAAATTTTCAAATAAAACTCACCATTTGTAATCTAAAAATATAAAAAGCTTTGATATATTTCCCCAATGTGCTGCTAGGCATGGCTTTCATGTGATCATTCCAGCCAGCAAAATCACTAGCATCCACTAATCTTAGATAAATAGCATGTCTCTTACTTTATACATGTTTACTCTAAGAGAGAGGTTGTGTTTACATAAATCATCTATTTTACAGTGTTACACAATCAGAACATACAAATTTTAAGAAGTATAAACTGCCAAACCAAGTGTGAGAGCTCTGAGACACCATAGAAGAAATGTTCATAAAATAGTTTACAGCCATTAGCAAGAAATTACAATACCAGGATGAAAATCAACTGAGATGAATATCAGCTCAGAACACTGAAGAGAATATTTGAATAAAAAATTACCTGATTGCTTGCTATGGACAAGACTGTAAGAGTTCATATGGTTAACCCAAGGAATCTTTGCAAAGTTCATAAAGGGAACTACTATTGTTATCAACACTGGATGAGTTATGTAACTTACCAAGGAACCAGCTAAGATGTACCAGAGCTGCAACTGGAACTCAAGCAGTATGTCTTCAGAGCCAGGGCCTTAAATTTCTGTAAGGGACTGGATTCACTCACTGTGGGATGTAATAGACCCAATTAAATATCAATGCTGATATTTGCACTGAACTAAATGAAAGTATTACTAGCCTCGAAATATGAGTGGGGAAGTGTTCCTTTCTCATTTTCCATTGTTAACTCTTCTTTATAGGTTTGGTTAGTTTCTCCAGTGAAATCATGCGAATGTGGAGATTTCTTTTTAAGGAGTTTGTAAGTTACAAATTCAGTTCTATCAATGGCTATAAGATTATTCTAGTTATTGATTTCATCTTGATTTTTAGTAGTTTGCAGATTTTGAAGAAATGGTCTATTTATTTTAAGTTGTTGAATTTATGAATATGAATTTGTTTGTAGTAATCCCTCACTATCCCTTTAACATCTGCAAGATTTACACTGATATCCTCTGGTTTATTCCTGCTGTTACTGGTGAATTGTTTCTTATTTCTTTATGCTTGTCACTCTTGCTAGAAGTATATCAAATTTATCAGGTTTGCTTTTTTCCAGATAAGCAGGTTTTAGTTTCAGTTATTTTCTATATTGTCTTTCTGCTTTCTTTTATTGATTTTTTACTCTTATTTTTATTTCTTTCCTATTGCTTGCTTTAGGTTTATTTCTTCTTTTTCTGGCTTCTTAAAGTAGAAACTTAGATTATTAATTTGAGGCTTTTTCTCTTTTCTAATGTAAATATTTATTGCTATAAATTGCCCTCTCAACACAGATTCTGCTGCATCCCACAAATTTTGATTTTATATTTTATTTTCATTTATTTCTATGTATTTTTTAATTCTTTGAATACTTCTTCTTGACTTATGGATTGTTTAAATGAGCTGTTTAATTTCTAAGTACGTGTAGGTATTCTCATTGTCTTTCTCTTATTGGTTTCTAGTTTTATTCCATTTTGGTCAAAGAATATACTCTATATGGTAAAAGTTTCACCTGCCATACCTATAATGAAGATAATGTATGTAATAAATTTGTAGCTCCAGAGAAGAAAAGACTGGAAAACATAATAATAGTAGGATATTTTAGTCAATATTGACTGCATTTGATAAGGAGATTTAAAGAGAGATAAGCTTAGAAAAGAACTGTTTTACAAGCAGAAATGAAAAGAGATAGGAAAGTTCAGAAACTTTCTCATTTCTAATGTGTAAAAGGTAAAACCAAATTGACATATGAGCAACAAAGGCTGAGGCAAGTATCAAATCAACCAAGTGGCCAGCATATCTGTTGTTAAAATCTCTAAATGGATTAAGCTGTCAAAAACAATTAAGATTTTGGCCACAGAGCCATGACATGAAATCACAGACAATTCCTTTTCCCTGTATACCCAAATACAGTTAATTTTTTTTTTTTTTTTGGACCCTGGCATCAAAGGCAGCTGCTACCTATTTACCACAGTTAGCCCTGCCATCTAAATTGAAGCTGTTTGCCATTTTTGGTCATTTGTGTATAGTAGTTGTACAGATGATTTGGGAAATCTGATTTTTTTCTTTGCTTTTTACATTTTCCAGTGGATGGTAGCAAAACATTCAGTCTTATAATTTCTCCCCACATTCAGTGTTGAATAGAGGGGCTCCAGGAAAACCACAAATGAACACAAAATAAAGGACAGTAAATGGAAAAGAGTTAAGAACTACAATGTAAATGCAATAGAGTTTCCGTTTCAGATATAGGAAAGGAGATAGCACAAGGACCTGCCTGGAAATAGCTTTTATCTCCCTGTGAGGGGAGAGAAATGATTTGGAAGTAAGGCCTTTGTGTAAAAAGACTTGAAGCTTTTCCAGCGATATTTTGGCTGAGGATTAGAGAAAGCAGGCTGGGAGAAGAGAAGGAAAGTTATAGGGTAATGAATGCTAGAGGAAAGGATGGAAAAGAAAACAGAAGTAGAACCAGAGGAAGGGATTCAGTATCATGCTGCCTTCATTTTTTAATTTCTTCCACTCAACAGCCCATTATCAGTGCACAGCCCAACACCCAAAAATCCTGGACATTTTTAGTTTTTGTGAAGAATACATCCTTTCTAGTTTAGGAATATTTATAACTATTAGAGAGAGAGAGAGAGGAGAGAGAGAGAGAGACAGACAGAAACAGAGAGAGAGAGAGAGAGAGAGAGAGAGAGAGAGAGAGAGAGAGAGAATGTTATCAATCTGACGGAAGCTGGGAGGAATAAGCATGGAGGAAACATAAAAGGAAAAATAGGTGAGTTAATATTCTCTTCTGACATAATGGGAAGTGAAGAGATGTCCAAAAATAGTAAAACAAAAAGCAATATTTTACCAAAAGTAACAAAAATATCCACTTCAATAGGAAAAATAACAATATACAATCAAAGTTTGGTAAGACGAGGAGGACAAAAGAACTATAGAATGTGTACATTGTTACATCTTCACTTTTTATAGTCGCAACTCAATAGAAACTATCAAAAATTATAAATCAATAAATAGTAGTATAGTTGCATTATTTCATAAATAGAAATAACAGAAAATTTTAACATTGAGTCCATTAAAAGATACCACTAAAAAGACCAGGAGAGGAGAAGGTGGTATGTGTAGGAGTGTTCCATTCCTTTTTATTATAACTCTAAAAAAATTTTTTAATATGTATTTATTTTACTTTGATATAAATTACAAAACAACCCAAAACTAAAAATAAGAACAAATATATAAACAAGTTTCTGAGGACTTAAAGCTTATTTCCAAACTTTGTTTTCTAGAAACTAGAAGAAACTCAGCAATTTAGCTCAAGAAGATTAAGATCACTTATCACATATTGAGAAAATGAGATTGTGAACTTAGTAGTGACTTCTACCATTAGTAACCTCAAGGTCCATGTTTCAAAATACTGTATGACAGTCTTATGTTTTTTTCTCTAGATCATGGACCTATTTGCACTAGAGTTACAAAATATATTTTTGTTTCTTCTTTTCATTTTCTTTAAATATATTTAATACACTAATTTTATATCCTGCACATGATATACCTGGTAACTACCATCTGCAAATGAATCTACTAGGTCATTTGTTGTTTCCAATGACTCTTATTCATGGTGACTTATTTTCTCATTTATTGTGAGATGTGTGATTGTGAGCTCATCTTCCTCTGGAAAATTTATGGAAATTCTTTGGTGCCTAGATTTTAAAGCTTTCCTGCAGATAATATATCACGTCTCTTCTATCAGATGTCTTCAGCATTAGCAATTAGATTTTAATTTAAAATAAATGTTCAGGCTTTCTTCTTCAGGGTATCTGTGTACTGACATATTTGTATGAAGTTTGTTTCCACTCATGTGACAGCTGGTTTGAGATTCTAAAGAATCAGGAGAGTCGGTCTGCCTGTTTTCCAGAAACAAAGTTGAGGAGGACAAGTTGTTTTCAGGTGTTTCTCTTTATGGGACTTTTTTTTCTCTTGGGGTTTCACTTCTTGGAGTTCCAGCTATATATGTTTGTTATTATTATTATAATCATCACATATAACTATTAGAGTTCAAAATAAGTATTACTTTCAGAAAAGTACATTTTTCACATTTCCCTCCAGTAAGTTAAATAAAGCTATTCACATGTATCTCCCAAGCAATACCTTTCTCTATAACTTAATTTTTAATCTCAAAAATTATTTTAGAATTTTAAAATTAAGACTATTATAGAACTTTAAGATCTTGAAAAGCTTTATAACAAGAAATAATAATAACACATAGATAAATTAATATGATTACATAGTAATAGATATTTTAAATTAATGCATTTTAGATACTGTATCCTATATTAACACTATTAATTCTCCATGCAGAACAGAATCATTCACAAAAGTATGAGTCATCATGTAATAAAAGTTACAATAATTTTCTTGTATGAAAAGGTACTCATGATCCAATTGATATTAATTAATATTAATAAATTATATAATAATGATTTCTAATTATACTTTAAAATTTTAGAAACAGAAATTTTGTATTTTTTTACATTAGTTATATTATTAGATTGTATAATCTTCTCAAATAATTTTATCTTCAATTACTAAGCCTCAACATTTCCATTTTTGTCAAATACTTTTAAAAGGAACACTAGCAAATGAACTTAGTTTTCAGCATTAAAAACAAGATAAGAATTCAAAATAATGGATGAAAAAATACCCTCATGTTAAATTACTCTAATGCTTGTCATCCAATACTAAGCCTATTAATGTTAATTAAAATGGCAAACATATGGATCTTGATGTAGATAGATAGATGGATAGATTCTTTTAATATCCTATATTTCATTTTAACACACTTGATTACAGATCAAATCATTTTAGTCTATCATGGAAACTGACATACTGTCATTCTAGAAATGGAAAAATACACCAGGTTTTTAAAGTTGCAGTATATATTTAGAGTCATAGTTCTCTTTTTAACTTATACTAAATGTTATGCAATAAAATGTGAGATATCCCATATCACATCTTTATTAGCATAAATCACACTAAACAATGCTTTCTTATCCCTAGTAATAATATAAGCAAGATAATCCAATTGATGGGACATAATTCAAATATGAAAAAATGTAATTCTCTCACATAATTAATATTGTAGATGACTTTTTTCAGAACTTAGTAGATAAGACAATGATATGATACACATATTCAAGAGGGAAATTAAACTGCCATGTGTTCAAATCAAATTTAGGACAAAAGTGATTTAAAAGTGTTATTATCATCGAAAATGAATGATTGGCTTGCACTGAATGTGCCGATGTATTCAGAAAGGAAAAAGGAAGGTATATTTGTTTCCTACTGCTGCTGCAACACATTGCCACAAACTTAGTGGCTTAAAACATCATAAAATTATATTATATTTTTGGAGTTCAAAAATTTGAAATGGGTCATGTGAGGCTACAATAAAATTAGTTTTTTAATCTCTGTCTTCACAATGCCTACCCCAGTTCCTAGATCTTAAAAGGAGATGATGACTAAATGAATAAACAAATGAACTGTAAACTGGAGGATACTATGAATCACTGGAAAACCAAGAATCAAAGGGTTCTAATGGCTAAAAAGAAGGATGTTCTAGAAGAAAACATAAGCCAGAGAATGAACAGTTTGAAATCAAAACTGTGAGATATGTGCTGAGTGATTTTATGCCTGTGTTCTCAGTGGCATTCCTGAGTTGGTCATAGGGAGGTTCATTTAATAGGAGGCTCAAGATCATAAAGTCAATCACAAAATACCACAGAATATATCTTTCACACTAGTCAAGTTTTGTGGGTGTTTCCACTGTGTGAATTCAGTTTTTTTGCTTTGGGAGCATCTTGTTCCTTTCTAGAATATCAATATTGTCAAGGGCATACACTCCACCCTCAATGAATAGTGTAGTTTTCTCTTACATGTGGAAATGCCTAAGCATTTGCTAAGCATATTGCTTCCAGCTAGTAAGTTTACATCTCACTTGAAGCATGGCTTTTATTAAGATATAAAGATGGTATTTGGATGGTTTGCTGAACCAAATTACTGATGGCTAATCACTTTCTGTCTCCGTGAGACTGTAGCTCCTTGATGTTTGAAAACAAGTGTTAGTGATCTGCTTTCCCAAAATACACAGGACAATGCTTTGATGATAAAGGCTTGGTGAGTGAGTAAACACAGAAGGTGGTATTATTTATTTATATGTTAATTTATTTACATTTTTCTTACTATGACTGACTCTGATGGCAGGAATTAAAATAGTAAATTGCTGATCACTGAGTGGATTTTCTTCTTTACAATCCATATTGATAGACTTCAGGGTCTTTAAGGGACGACCAAACGGGTGCCAGGTGTCCTCAGTCTGAAAAATTCATACCTAGAAAATCATGGGATTAGATGAAAGGACTGCTCCCCCAGAATACCAGAATTATGTTAGGGTTATAATCCCAGTAAGGAGCCAACTGCTTTCTTTTCTTTTCCTAGAATCTGCATACTTTATAGTCACTTTCAATTCTGAGTGTAGGCTTGGAACTCTAAAAATAGAAACTAAGGCCATGGAGCATTTTACCAGCTAAAACCTAAAACCAGCAAGGAGAGTGAATGATCGTGGAAGACATTTATATTTGTCTTATCTGACCTGCAAGGGACACAATTTATAGTATGAAACCCATGGACATCTGAAAATAGTTCATATAGAGGACTAGGTGGGCATTAAACCCTTTGGAATCTATATTTCCAGAATAGTTCCTGGTTGATTAATTTCATCACCACTACCACTTTTAACCCATGAACTTAGGCATTTCCTGGAGCAGAGGCAAATTTCTCATAGAAAGTGGGGAGTAGAGGCTGTCTGGTTCAATCAGCACCTATTTGGTGGGATAAATAAACAAATTCATCTACCAGTTTCTCTTCTAATAAGACAAACAGCACCAATTTTATCAGCATGTCTGCTTTAGACTACATCAAAATGAAAACGGGGGAAATAAAACCCTCTTAAGT
This sequence comes from Eidolon dupreanum, assembly GCA_028627145.1. NCBI lineage: Eukaryota > Metazoa > Chordata > Mammalia > Chiroptera > Pteropodidae > Eidolon > Eidolon dupreanum. The sequence continues at coordinate 96,595,051 of CM053509.1, read as the reverse complement.
TGGCTGTTTCACATATCACAATACCTCCCACTTTTATCTGCTTAAGATCTTGGTGTTAATTTTAGAGAATTAAAAATATATGTTTAAGACTCAATTACTTTCCGACTTCACCAAAAAGTTCTAATAATAAATGATTGAATTGTGTTAAAGCGATTTGAACATTTTAGGGGAAAATAGCTATATAAATGTATTGCAACTATTAAACCACTGAAGATAGCACACAATCACTACTTTGAGTACAAGCAATATACTATTATCTTTAATGAGTTTATTCTCCAAGTTACAATTCAGAATAGATGTATTAATTCTCCAAGGCTTCCTCCTACAATAATAGGAACTGGTAGATAGTTTTACCCAGTCAGTGGCTATCAAAATTGTGATTATCATTACTAAAATTAAACATTTTTTACTGACCCAATGTAGGACATTTCTTATCTCTATCTAAATTAATGATTTTCAAAGAGAAATTTCTCATCTAACACTTGACTATACTAGAATCCTTAAAACCAAAACAGGCAATACCTTTTATATAAAACTTCTTCAAATGAGGAGATATCTATACATATGCTTTTCCACTTACTCTAATTTCAAATTGCTACCTGGTTCTGGGATAAAGGCTAATATCCTTCTTCAACTACAATCTCGCTTCTTCTTAAAAGGAATTTTCTATAATCTGTGGTAATCTAGTTTTGTGTTTCTTCACTTGTGGGTTATCCAAAAATCTTAGTGCATTTATAAGTTTGAAACTTTCCATTAAAAATTTAAGTACATAAAAAAATCAGATAAAGTTATATTATGCATAAAGCCTTGAGTGTATAAAAGTGTCTTTCAGTTCAAACCTGTGAGAGAAAAACCTTAATGTTTCTTTCATAAATTATATGTATGTAACTTGTAAAACTATTGTTCTTTTTAGCCAAATTTTTACTAGCATAAACATATTGTTGAACTGGAAACTACTTCAGATTTCAGTTTGTGAAAACAAATTCTTTTCGCCAAAGACTATTTGTGTTATCAAAATATATGATTATGAAAGATTCTTATTTAGTCTCAATATTTTTATTTTTGTAACCTTTAATTAAATTATGTTTCATAGACTTTGAACTTTCTGTCTTCACATGAGTATTCTTGTAATTATAAATATTCTTAAAGAATTTCATTTTTATATCTATAATAAAAAGCAATGCAAATTGTAAAATGTAGTATCTATCTTGGTGGCTGGGGGGAAATAGCTAGTAATCTGCTTGGTAAATGAAGCAAAATATTAAATGATTTATTATCAGATTTTATATTGTACTGAGAATCTATGACATAAATCTTATTATATTTGAATAGTAATGGTAGACAAATCACTTTCTATGATTTCTCTATCATAGTAAAGGAACCATGATTATTCTTCATTGATTCAAGAATAGTATTTCACTTTTGACATGACAGAGCTAAGTCATGTTATGATATAATAATCTTCCCCTAACCATTTTGAATATCTGTCTTAGGAAGGGAAAAAAGTGAAGAAAAAATGTCAATCAATATTAAAAACAGTGAAGAAACGTTTGAAAGATTTTTTAAAAAATACAACAGAAGGTAATGTGTTGTGCTGCGTATAAGCCAAATGTATTTATGTGTGAATGTATAACATTAATGTAAAATTCCACAGGTCTTAGATGAAGAAAACTACAAAAAGTACTGTGAAGTATGAATTGGATGTACATCATAAAGAAGATAGACCTTGTTCGTGGATGAGAAAATTAAATATTATAAAGATGGCATTTATCTCGAAATAATTTAAAAGTTTAATCTGAAACATAGTAAACCACTAAGCAGATATTTTTAAGTTAACAAAAATTACTTTAAAACACGTTGGAGAAAATAAACATTTTGTAAAAGCTAAAATAATTTTGAAAAATGAAAGAAATTGAATTTCTCTGTTAATTAATGAATATACTCTAAAGCTATAATTATAATGGTTTAGTTTGGAAACTAAACAGAGTACAAGAACTCTAATCTATCATATCATAATCTATCCATACCTGTATCTTATATTTATATAATTACTTACTATTAATTTTATATAAAATGGAGGAGGGAGCATCATGCTGAAAATTTAGAAAATAGTATTATTCGATAAGTGTATAATTGGTTAGATTTATAAAAGGAAAAATGTCTAGATCTTCATTAAAGAGCTCTTTTTAGAAAAATAAATGAAAAGAATAGTGGAAGACTTTATAGCCAGAAAGAACTAATTTCTAAATTGAAGAACAATGAAATTATAAAAAATGATTAATATGAATATAACAATGTTCAGCATATCAAAAAGACCACAAGAAGACTAAAGAGAAAATGAGAAATATCTATAGAGTAAAAACGGTCATTACCCTAATATAGGAAATGTTTATACACATTATTAATAATATTGCTAAAACTCTAACAGATAAATTGGCAAAGTAGTTAAAAAATGAACTATAACATTGGAAATATTTATAGCTAAGAAATATGTTCAACTTGTAATAATAAAAAAACTGATTAAAAAAATAATGGTGAGCCATACTTTAAAAATAGTCCATTTTTAGTCTATTTTTAACAAGAACTCCAGGAGATTAAATGAAACTGGTGATCGAGTGATTGGAAATCATGAGCACAACCACATATTTCACCTCATTTAGATACTGTTATACTTGCTGTAAGTCTCTGCATATTCTGCATCACTCATTTACATAGTAAATATTTTTGAGTGCTTATTATACGTACTGGAATAGTAGCGAACAAAATGCAGATAAATTCTCTTCAGAAAAACACAATGGAGGGGAGTTAACTCAGAAAAGTGGAAAAGAGATGGATCTAACCCTATGAGGGGTTATGGACTTAAACTTACTAAGAAAATGACTTTTCAGGAAAGATTAGAATGAGGTGAGAGGTCAATCCACATGGAGATATTTCAAGGAAGAGTATGCCAGGAAGAGAACACAGAATGTATCAGTGCCCTAAGGCCATCACTATGTTTTCTAAAATTTCCCAAGTGACTCTAAAACTACACCAGGATTAAGAATGACTGGTGTAACATTTTCAAGAGAGTGGCTTTAGTCTCTAACACAAGCTGAAAACACTTGGAAAGAAACACAAAGAAGTAGATGCAAAGAAATTTTGTCTGAATCTTTGCCCAACCCAAGCAGAGTCAGAACTGACTTTATTTTTCAAATGGACAGGCAAAACACCCAGTGTTATACCCTTTTATATTTCCGCTATGACCCATTAAGGATCTTTTCAAAATGGGGGAAAATGAAATCAGTTTTTATTTAAGGTTTAGAAAACCTCGGCCAGAGCGTTTACCAAACTATAATCATAACATGGTCTTGGTTCTTAAAAAGGAATCATTCCATAAATAAATTTTTATTATCATATACAAGTCTAATGCATTTAGTGTTAATATTTAGTATTAGTATTACTGGATGGTCATATCCTTTCCCATACCTATAAACAGACAAGAAGTAAATATGTAGACAGAAAAGTGGGTCATTAATGACAGTCACCTCCTTGCCACTATTTAATGAGCTCTTAATGAACTGGTCTAGATAGAATATGTTTTAGAAAACTCTTTGAAGACCTAAGTCAAAAACAAAAAACAGACATTTTCCTTTCTGTTTATACTTTGAATTTAAACTATGGGTCAGGAGTAAAGCATAACAGATTTTAACAGAGCCCCAAACTGAAGCCTCTTGTCCAGCTCTAGTCTCGGTCCTAAGCAAAATAATGGTGACAATGCTAATAGCCTATTTCACTGCCTAATTAGGAAGGTCGCACATAAAAATACTCCTATCTCCACACTCTTTCTACTACATGAGTATTACATTAATTTTACTTAGTTTATTTAAATCCATAGTATATGTCTAAGATTATACAGCATTTTATATCTGTTCTGCAGTTCAGCCATAAAATGGATTACTAAAGGTCAGCCTAATGCTGGGTTTCATTAATTTAATTATGAATTGCTTTTTCCATTTACTAATGAGTGACTAAAATAATGCAACACTGGGTAATGTTTTATAATAATGAAATACATTATTAAAGCCATACTTGAATAAAACATGCTTATTCTACTAAACTCATTCTGATCAGTTTCATTTCACTAGGAAATAATGAAAATAAAAATAATACCCAACATTATTTTCATGACCCTCCAAATATTGGCAGATACTAAAACACAGGAATGAGGGAAAATTTTTTACCTTGGAAGTCCTGTCAGTTAAACTGACTTATTTAAATCTCAAATCAAAAGTTTAACTGTTTTCTTGAATAATCTAACTACAATATCTGTCCAACCCTACCCAAGTAATTTGCCCATTATAGCTATTCTCTTTAGAAATATGAACATAAATGAGTGTGCAAAGAACAAAAATACTTAGAGCATTCATAACATTTCTCAACCATTTTGTTCCTTTTTTTGTGACTTCTTTGTGGTTCTCTGTTGTTCACTGAAAAAGTAGAAATAAAAACTGATTTGTTTTCTCTCAGTAATGCTGGTTTCCTCGGTTTAGAAAGACATTCTGGAGAAGATTCTCAGTTTATCTTCACTACAAATCTCAAAAGAGTAGTACATAGGATTCATTTCTTCTTCCTTTCCTAGTTTATTAACATGAAGAGTTAGGTTGTTTATTTGGGCTCATTCTTTCTAGCCAGTCCAATATCTCCATTATTCCCTAAAACCATTCTTTTTAAGGTCATTAGCAAGGCTTCTATTTTTAAAATAATGACCAAATCTCAGTCCTCTTTCCTAAAAACATAAGATTATAAATTTCTCAGGTAGGGTGATGCTTTTTTGTGTGGTGTAATTTCTTCTTCTATACTTAATGCAGGCCACTGCATCCTAGTGCTAACAATTAAAAGTGTATTCCTCCATCTTTCTCTAAATTCACATGCACAGAAGTAATATTTATTTTACAAATATTAAGCCATTACATATAAAACCAAGTGGATCCTGGTTTTCTCAGTCAAGTAGAATTTAAGAACTTAAGCTAGGGCAAATAGAACCAGAATCCCACCGTTTTCTTATTTTTTGAATTGTTCACAGAAAGGACATATTTATAACCCAGTCTGACATATCAAAGCCTTTTTGAATAGCAAGACAATATGAGCTCTTGCTGACTGAATCTCCACATGGGCAAAAATGTATATGTGTCCCAGAGTAGAATTCTTTAAAACCCTGAAATTGCCTACTCTAGGTATTGACTTACCCTTATTCATAATGTCTTTGCATGTGCTCTAGATATGTTCACATTGAAGATTGAGTATAATTTTAATAATTGTCTTCTATTTCTTTACCTATAGAATCCAATTTTTCTAAAATAATTATTTATCAATATTTAATTATGTTCTACAATCTTAAAAATTAGAATCAAATTTGGAATGTTTGCATTACTGGGCTTCAAAGCTTAAGAGTAACTTACAGTAATCAAGGTAGTGTGGTATTGACATAAAGGTAGGAAAATACATAAATGGAGCTAGCTGGAGAGTTCAAAAACAGGCACAAAGTTATATGAATAACTGCTTTTCAAAAGTACAACAAAACAATTAAATAAGGAAAGGTAAGTTTTACAACAAATGAGGAAGAACAACTAACAATATCTATGTAGAAAAAGATAATCTTAATCTTGACCTTATTACCAAACATAGTAATTATTCTAAGAAAGATCATAGACCTGGATGCAGAAGCTTAAATTATGAGGTTTTTAGAAGAAATCATAGAAAAATATCTTTATGACCTTGAAAAGGAAAAGGTTTCCTAGACAGGACACAAAAAACAAAAACTTAAAATGATAATATTTTTTCAAAGTTAAAAACTTCTGTTCATAAAAATAATTGTTAATAAATGCAAGGCAAGGCACAAATTCAGAGAAAATGCTTGTTAAACACAAATCTGACATAGGACTTCTATATTGAAGGTCTAAATAACTCCTACAAATAAATAAGACCAAGAATCCCATTTTTTAAAAGAGCTAAATGAGCAAAGCACTAAACTGAGAGTTCACAAGTGAAGATATCTGAATAACCAATTAGCAAATAAAAAAGGACTCAACATCATTAGACATGAGGGAAATATAAATTAAAACCATAATGAGATGCCAGAACACACCCACAAAAATGACTAAAATTAAATACATTGGCCTCAGTAAATATTGGCAAGGATGTGTAGCTGGCAGATTGTTCATACATTTCTGGTGCGAATGTACAATGATACAACGTCTTTGGGAAAAGGTCTGGAAATTTCTTATCTCATTGAACATACTACTACTTATTGACTTAGCAGTTCTACTCCCAGATATACAAACAAGAGAAATGAAAATATATACCCATGAAAATATTTTTACAAGTGTGTTTATAGCAAATTTATTCATAATACCTCAAACTGGAAATAACTCAAGTGACCATCAGCAGAAGAATGAATAAACAAATAGTGGTATTTGTATCATGGAATACTGCTCAACTACAAAAGGGAACAAACCATAATACACACAACAATATGGATGAATTTCATAAGCATTATGCTGTGTGAAAGAATCCAGTGCAAATACATGCTGACTGTACAATTACATTCATCTGAAGTTCTAGAATAGGCAGAATTAATCTTTGGAGGGGATGGGATCAGTTGACTGACTGGGAAGGGACATAAGAAAACTTTCTAGAATGATGGACATATTTCATATTTTGACAGGTTGTTCATTTCTACATATGTCAATTTTACCTAAAAAATTGTAAAAAAAAATAATCCAGTGGAGAAGGATGACAAGAATAACAACAACAACAAAAAACTAGATAACTGTTTAAGCCTGGGTGATGAGTCCACTATTCTGTTTACTTTGCATATGTTTAAATTTTTCTAATGTAAAATGTAAGAAAAAATGTCTTGGCAGTTTTCTTACGCAGAGAATTGCATTTACTAAATGAATCTTCTTTACCTAATTATGTACAATGTCTGGTAATATCCACCCATTGCAAGGAAAACTATGTTTCAAAAAATTCTAAGTAATTCTCCATTTTCCAAAACTTTATATGCCATGTTTTAACTGCAGGAAAAAAAATCCATAAAAAGAAATTAACACCAAAGGTAACATTGTACATTAGATTATACTCTGACATTACAATTGTCACTTTCTAGAGTGTAATGTATGCATTTCAGATACTGCTGAAAAACTAATTTTGTAGCATAGGTTATTCTCTTAAAGAAAAGAAGATCACAAATAGTTTTCATTTTTACAGATCAAAAAGGAAAATAATAATAGAATTAGGAAGAGAGCTCTGTTTCTGAAAAGGATTTATGGTATTAACCAAACTCATGTTTCAAATTATATCTGAACTATTTTTGGTATTTATGTCTTCTTCATAGTTTCTAAAATAAATTAACAGATGTTTTAATGGTGTAAACATATAAGTTTAATTGAAAGAAATATTTAAGTACTCCCACATTTTTAGAGATTTTCTCTACCCCTATCAAAATTAAGCAGGTAATTTTAAAGTTTTCTTAACTTAATTCTTTTATAGTTTTGATCTTTTTGTCATCAATATTTCTCCCACACATGCTATCAGATTGATTTCTAGACTTTAAGTTGCTGTTTTATTATAATTATTGACCTTTCCTTTTATATACATATTTTTAGCAAGCTTTATAATCTACTATAATTGATTTTTTGATAATGTCTCTAAATTTCACAGTGGATTCCTTTATTCTAGATAATATATATGCATTCACTTAACAATTTGCTATATCCATCTTCAACCTTTTGTTTCAAGTAAGTCTTAAATTTCAATTGCATAGTCATAAAAAATTCATTTCCTTTATTCTGTGTTTAATAATTGTTTAAACACAATTTATGGACACACAAGTCGCTACACTCAGAGGCAGCTGATAGAAATATACTCAATATATCCAAATGTTATAAAGTCAATCACTTTCCTGTCATTTTGAACTGGCTATTGAAGTCCATAAACCAAATTTATGATTTATGTTGACACAATCTGCTATGGGCAGAAGTGACTTCCAATCAAGCCCACCTTTTAGAACCATATAATACCCACACTATCTTCCAGAATAAAAATGAACAGAAAAAGGATAAAAGTGGTTTGTCATTGTTTTTTTTTTTTTCTCCAAGACAAATATGTTGAGGAGCATCGCCATCCTACATCAAAGGAAAAATAAAATCATAATGTCAACTTGTGATGAATAAATCTTAGGCTAATTTTAGTGTTCAGTTACCAGTGTGTAACTCTCAAATATACCAGTCTTTTATAGTAAAACAGGGATTGTTCATAGTTTCTACCTTTAACTCCTTTGTTCTAAATGGTATATGTAGATAGTCACTGAAAAATCTCAGGGTTAGAAAAGGTCTGAAAGAGCTTAAGATTCATTGTCATAAGGCCTTTTCATTTATAATGTACTACATTTCTCCCAACATTTATTATTGTGAGGACAAAACTACTTTACCATCAATGGACATATTTTGAAATTACCAACTAGAGCAGAGCTCATGAATTTAAATATTGACTCTGGATCAAATTCACACAGCACACATGTATGAAATTTAAACAAAGTCTTTGGAAATTTTAACATGTTGATCTAACTATACACAGCAAATCTGTTGGTTTTTGATAGCTCCTGGAAGTCCACTCCTACAGACTGTAAACCCAGTTTTGGCACCGCTCACTACCCCAATAAGGTCACCATGAACTTATAGCAGATGTTTACTTCTGGTGATTCAGATATTTATCTTATTGTCTAAATGTTGCTCATACGGAGGCATTAATTATCGGGATGTGTTTTAGTTACTTGGATATTCATTTTATACGCAACACTGAAGCATTTACATTTAAGCTAGTTTTTAAGTTAAAAATTAAAGTAACATAGAGCTCTAGTTCACTAATTAATTCTCTTTATTTCTGAGATTTTAAAGGTATAGGAACCATAATATAGAAAATGTCCATATAATTACTGATAACAAAAGTAAGAAAATCGATCCTTCTCCTTCAGTGATATCATTTAAAAAAAAATTTATCCCTATAAAAGTCAGGTTCTGCTTCAAGATGGTGACACAGGAGTATTCTGAACTCACCTTCTCTTAAGAACACACCAAAACTACAGCTACATATGAAATAACTTCATCTGAAAAAACCTTAAAACTGTCTTAGCAACTCCTACACCTGTGACAAATGAGAGAAAGCCCACATTCAGGCAGGTAGGAGAGGAGAGAACACACTCTTGCCAGAAACCTCCCTCTCTGCCCCCCTCCTCCCTCCTCCAACACTGCACCCCACAGTACAAGGGAACTCAAAATCTAAAGCTTTTCCATGAGGAACAAAGGACTGAATCCCACATCCAATGCTACAACTTTTAAAATCTGCACCTCAGAGAGTAGACCCCAAAACATCTAGATTTGAAAACCAATAGGGCTCTCATCCTTGAGATTCATAAGGCAGTAAAAATCTGAGAAATGTCTCACACCAGACTCACTGGCCCCAGGGCCCAGCACACAGGTGGCTGATGGTGAGATGCCTGGACTTTGGGTGGGACAGCCTCATTTGCTTGTCTTAGAGCTTCAGTCTGAAGGGAAGGCATCTGATTTGACACACTCTGGGGTGCCTGCTGGGGTGCTCTTCAGTAAAGACTAGTAGGAGCCATCTTTGTGCTCTCCCTCTGCCTTGCACCAGCCAATGGGCACCATCTCTCTTTTTTTTAACCCTAAGTACAAAAGCTATATAGTAATATAAAGACTACATTAAGAAAATTAAACATCATTTCTCCCACTTACCCATTCCTCTCCACTGCTAGTTTTACACAACTATAGTAATGACTTTTAACCTGGCTACAGTTAGTTTTAAAGGTTGTTTTCTTCATGTTATAAAATAAGATATAGTTGTAGCTCTTTCTTTTTGTATCAAATTTAGGTATTCTCTATTTCTAACTATTCTTCATATGAAGGTTTAGCTGATTTATATAATCTCTCTAGTGTAATTAATAATACTAAACTACCCCAAAACTTCAAACAGTATAATGAAACTACCATTTATAGTTGCATCCAGTTTAAAAATAAAAGAACAAAAATCAAATCTCTTGATTCTTTATTTGGTCAGAAGAGGGAGAAATCACCTTAAAAATTAAAAATAGCAAAATTTGAGTCATTCTTTCTGGTAATAATGGAGAGGATAGGTAAGGGGGAAGGAAATTATTAATTTTCATAAACTATATAACTGCATGAATTTTGTACTTGGGATAAATGAGAAAAGATGATAAAATAAAGGAGAAACAGAAGGATCAATTTTCTTTACTTGAATTACCTGTTAATATATAGATATTTTCTACATTTTAGTGTTTAAGGCCTTATTTGGTCACATAATAAGTAACATGTACCTGACCTCCCTTCATCTGGCATTCACCTCCCAACTTCTTTCAACTATAACTTTACTTACATGCTATCAACATAGAGAATATTTAAATTCTTTGTGTTTGAGGTCTTTCACAGATGCCAAAGTTCAAATCTAAAATTAAAGTATTTTTATAAAATATTGTTTACTGCACAATCAAGCAGTGCATTCTTATTACAATTCCTTCTTTAATTTGTCATGTTTTGATTTGCTTCATATTTATATCATGCCTTTTTTATACATTTTTTATTGACCCCCCCCCCATTCCTCATCTACGATTTTGATTACCTTTTGTTATTTTGGAGGTAATGGTTGTTTGAGGGAGAAGAATCATAAATCTTTCCACCATACCTCTGATGTTGTCCAATCTTTTAATCATTCTGTCTTCCTGTACTAATTTGTACTATTTCCTTCTTATTTGGACTATGATTTTAGGGTATAACTTTTTTGTCTTTCCTGGAGTTTCTGTCATCTTTTACTTCTTACTTTCCATTCCTTCATCACATTATCGATATTTCAAATCTTTCAATTTTTCTTCTCCATAGTCAAGAGACATCCCTCCCAGAGTCTTACACCCTCAACTTCAGTCTGGTCTCCTAGGCCTGGTGAATAGCTGCCATTCTGAGACGTCTTCTTACTGCTCTGTTTGGTTGATCCACTGTTTACCATAGCTATGTCTTTTTCATTTGGAGATTCTTCCCTCATTTTACTGAAATAAGATACCCAAAAAAGAGTGTATTAGAGATAAACTTTTGGAGTTTATTTATGTATGAAAATTTTTAATTTTTTGGAGTTTATTTATGTATGAACATTTTTAATTTTAGATTCACTCATGGATAATAATATACATGATAAAACACTTGTTTGGGCATATCATTAGTACCACTGGCAGATGATGGGGTAATGTTTTTAAAGTTCTAGGTTTAAAGTTATTTTTACTTAGAACTAAAAAATATTACTCCATCATCAGCCAGTGGTAATGACTTGCACAAACAAGTTGTGTTTTATCATGTATATTATTTTCTCTTGTGAAAGTTTTTAGAATCCTCTACATTTAATTTTGTGAAATTTCTCACAGATGCCTAAGTCAGGTAGGTTTTCATGTAGAGGCCTTTCCTATTTCAAGGCATGTGTTTCCCTTCAGTTCTAGAAATTTAGTTTAAAATTTCATTCTTTTGATAATATTTTCCACTCAGCTTTGTCAGCACTCTCCTAGAAATTTCATCAGTCAAAGGTTGAGTTTCTCGTACTGATCATCTCTCCCTTACATTTTCCAGGAGATTTCTTATCTTCAACAATTGCAAGTTTTTTTAAAAAGAATTTATACTTAAATTCATATTTTTAATTTCTAAGGGAAAAAGCCTCGAGTGATTTGAACAGATCATTACTAGAATATGGATAATAATAATTCTGTTAGTAAAAACTCAGAAAGAAGTGAGAAGCATAGCAGAGAAAACATCTATCACTTTAGAAAATACCTAAATCATTAACAGACTGCTGGTACGAATGTTTTAGATACTGATGGAGCTGCTTGTGAGGGCTTAGAAGGAAATGAGCAACATGCTATTGGCAACTTTCAGCTCTTTTATTATTCCTTTGCATAAGTAGAATTTCATGTAGGGAGTTTCATTCTATAGGTAGAATGCAATGTATTCTTGAACTTTTGTAGGATATTAATTAAAAGGGGTGGAGGATTATTTGTTTATTCTGTTTTCTTCAGAGTTGCTTTTTCCATTTATTTATCATGTTCTTTCATTACTTTACAGACTTTCTTCAAATATCTGGGAAGGGGAATCCTTGCTATGCAGTGGTAAATAGCTTAGCAGAATTGTTTCCTGCAGTTATACAGAAAGCAGAATTTGTAAAGATAAACTTAGACATTTAGTTAAGGAGATTCTAAGCAAAGTCTTAAAGGTATGAATAGGTTTCTTCTTGCTGCTCATCTTAAAATATGAGAGGAAAAAGATAAATTGAAGGAAGAACTGTTAAACCGAGGAATTAGGCCTTGACACTTTGGAAAAATCTCAGTCTACTCAGATTGCAAAAGACATTAAAAATTAAGAGATCACTCTCAAGAAAGCATGCTACAGAGAAAAGTCAGTGGGTGTCTGAATATAGTTTCATTAATAACTCAAAAAAATCAATAACTCAGAGTATTCAGACACACAAAAGATTAAGCATGTTATTCATAGATCCCCTGAGCCAGCTGAACAGAAGCCAGGAATAGAGATGGAAATACCGAGGAAATATCTGTGGAGGAGAAATCTTTCCTAGTGAAGTGAATCCTGATACATATAATATACCTACAAGATTTCGAGACTGTTAGCCAGCAGAAATGCTACCAGATTGAACAGGAAGGGACAGAGAGAGAATAAAATGAAAGAAGTCTGCTTTTTTAAATTACTACTACGTTGCAAATTGTCCTGAAACCTTATTTATTCATTGACCTATGTCTTCAGATCCACATTCAATATTTTGACAAGACTGCTCCATAGGTGGAATTGTATATTTCTGTTATAAAATACATATTGCCTAATTATTTCTTTTGTGTGTGTAATGTCAGCAATTAGTGATTATTGCCTAAATCCATTAATTCATTAGGAGTTGCAAAGCAGTATGATACTCTATCGATAATTTCTTCTTCATTTACTAATTTATTATTTATTGCTGCTAAATGTAATTTTCAAAAATATAAAATCATGACTCATGTAAATTTAATATAAAAATATATTTAAGATTTCACTTAACTCAATTAATAAAAACAGTAAGATATAAAGAATAGTTCAAAGTACATTTTGAGGTGCTAGAAATTTACTATCAATTTAATAAGAGACTGTGACAGTCACTTGGCTAGATTATATATATACCAAACTGGTTGGTGTCTATTTGCTTTTATTCTAAAAAAAGATCCACAGGATCACATGAAATCTCACTAAATCTGGAATATTTAATCAATAGTCTTAACATTGCCTAGCTTCATTTTATCTTTTTAAAGGCAAACTTCCCCTCAACTGTTTGGTTGCTGAGAGGTAAGTTCATATAGGAAAGGCAAAGTGAATCTTGGGTTCTTTCCTCCTCTCCACTTGTATTTAAAATAATGAGATTTTTAAAAAATGCTTGATTATGGCCTCACAGATTTTAACATATCTGATGTGGTTATTATCTGTGTTTATTTAATCCCCTATTTTTTTAATTAATGGAAGCATACTAAATGTATTTTTTAAAGAGTTTAAGAAAGAAAATGCTAACAAAAGATTAATGCAAAAAGAATCAATGCAAATTTTGCTTGTAAGAGGGATCTCCTAAATCTTTAATGTGCTTTTCAAAATTATAACTGTATGGAGAAATGGATACCATTTAAACACAGTAAACATAATATTATGAAGAGGATAATCAGAAAATCTCAGGTCTTCTCTCGAATTTCACAGGAAAATTAAATGCAATCAAAGTGTTGTCCTAGAAAACTGCATCCTTAACACGTGAAATAAACAGAATCAAAACCTCGCATAAGACTGTGAATATTGATTTTTTGGTTAGTCACCTTGGCACTTATGTGCAGACTATTAAAATTAGTATCAGAGAATAAATACAAATTTTCTTTTATACCTTATATGATTCCTGTTAGCTCCTTAATTCCAGTCTCTTAGGAAGGGAGTGCACTAATCTAGCATTGAATTAGGTTTTGAAGCCAATCTTTTACACAGCAAAGCTCATTTTGCAAAATAATTTAATTACAGAAATGTGGCACACATGAACATATTTGTAATATTAATTAATAACTTCCTACAAAGTGAGATTTCCAAAGAGCTAAAAAAAGTTTATATATCAATTAAAACTTAAGAAAGCAAATTTATTAAATATTTTTACTTCAGTAAATTACTAGATTTTTTTAATAAATATTTTTAATGAGATGGAGAGCTAAGAATTTTAAAGCCACGAAAAATAGTCTGTGGTTGCTATCCTTACCTAAAATTCTTCTCTAAATTAGTTGCAATAGTTACAAATATATTTCCAAATTCATATAGGTTCCAATGTGTCTTTCTTGTTTCTCGCTTTTAAGTTGTTTGGGATGGGCTGATAGGCAGTACCTCCTCCCCTTTATACTATAACATTCTAAAGTTTTTCCTCTAGGAGTCATTGAGTTCATTTTTTTTAGCTGTTTTTTCTCTGATGCAGAAACTTCTACTTCTTTGGGCTAAATAAGTTTTAACTTTCCTTCCCCATACTTGAATAATTAAGAAGGACTTAATAAAGGAACTATTTACGAAGGCATGAACAGAGATTAGAAAAATCAAAGAGGAATAGTGCGATTCTCCAATGCTAGCACCGGCAGGAACACATTAACAAATCCAAAGAGTTGGTGTAGGGAACCAGAGAAGTAGTGAAATGGAGGTCACTAGCAGCAACAGTGGCTCTGCTGAATGGACATAGACAACCAATGGAGACATGAAACCACAGGAGAAGGTAATAAAGACATAAATCTTACTCTCCTCCCACTCTCCCCTGTGTCTCTCATTAGTTGAAGCCAATGCAAACTAAAGCCAAAGAAGCCAATTAGTAGATAATACAGGTCACCCTTGTGGGACCCAGAGCAGGAAGAGAAGGATGGAGAGTAGCCTCCACTGCTATTCTCCTTTGCTCCTGCCTAGCTCTTTTTTTAAAATCTATTTTTAACGCACGGTCAGAGTACTTTCGTTAAAACATCAGACAGACCATGTCATATCACTGCCCAGAAACTCCCAGTGATTTTCTATTCGTATCAACATAAAAGTCCAAGTCCTTAAAATAACCTATGAGATCCCACATCCAAAGCTCTTCCTACTTTGATGGCCTTCTCTCCTGTTAGTCCCTTCTCTTATGCAGTTTTCCAGAGCTATACCACTCTCCTTGTGGTTTCTTGAACATTCTAAATACACACTGGCTTCAGGGCCTGTATAGTTTTCTTCCTCCTGCGAAGCTCCTCCTCCGGTATTCCATGTTATTCACTTCAGGTTTTATTCAGATGTCATCCTCTCTTCAATGCCTTTCCTGACCATATGGCTTAGAGTTCACCTATCTTCACATTAAGTCTTGACTCATTTTTTTCCCACAGAAAAATTCTATTTTTTATAAAAATTCTATTTTTTCTTTCTACCTTCTATTACTATATATTATATGTAAGTTAAATATCTAATATATTTAGTTTAATGTAAGCTCCATGAGGATGGAGATTGTTTTCCTCTGCTTCCCTGATGTTCCCCCACTGCCTAGATCAGTACTGACATAAAGTATATGCTCCATAAATATTTGTTAAATAAATTAATAAAACCATGGAAAGGATATAACCTGTTTTCTTTTTCTAAGCATTTCCCTATGATAAAATATTTTAAATCTCTTGAATGCTGCATGTTGTTCCATTTTTAATTGATTTTACACCTGAACTTAAACAAACAACCCATGCCTCCTCCCTCTGCGTTGCTTTTTGTTATTGCTAGGTAACACAGCATATGTAACATTGCAGCCTATTTATTAATAATGGTCAGATATTTAAGCACAAAGTAGCAGGAGAAGGAATGATCGCCCTCGCTGAACAATTTCAATTAGTAGTAGTGAGATTTGTAATATTCCCAAGAAGAAGAACAGGCCCTTAGCTATTTAAATTCAGTGTGTACCGCTAACAGGAAACTGCAGGAAAGCATGTTTGATGCGAGTGGTGATATAAAGGAGAATTAATGGGAAAAATGTGTTCCAACACTTCAAACATTATCATAGGCTCTGGAGACTTACACTCTATCAGCAGCAAAGTCAAAAACAAGTTACAGTTACTGGCATGTTGGTCTGTCTCTATTTAGAAAACCAATTTGCCTCCTCTTTGGAAAATGATCATGGCATTTGTTTATCTTCAAAGTGCTATATTATAAATGCTACTTAAATAAATTAAAGTTACTTCAATTAAAAAATATAAGGAAGAGTGATGACCTAAACATGGTATTTAGGCTAAAGTAAATCCCTTTTGCTTTCCCCATCTTCACAATATTAAAAAAAAAAAAAAAAAAAAAAAAAAAAACACCTGAAGGGAGATTAGATTAGATGTCCATATAATATATCTTTGAAAATGTACCTCAGTTTGAAAACACAATAATAACTAAAAATAAAATGTGCTTACTGTATATGTTGAAAGTAAATCAATGTTTAAAATATATTTTTTAATTACTAAATTAATCTGCTATGTACTGGAAAAAAATCCAGGTACGAGTTAAGGTCAAACTACCTAATTGAATATACACACTAATTAAGTCTGAAGCTCTGAAGCTAAAAAAGATGTCTTTTCAAGGTCACTCAAGCAGAAACACAAGAATATATTGGATAATATAAAAGTTTAAAATCCTCATAAGAACTAAATAAATCACAATCTTATGAGGAAAATATTTGTTTTGGTAACCAAAGCCTCAAAATTTTCTTACCTAGAATAAATTTATAATATATTAACTTGAATCTGATAAGAAAAAAAAGGGATAAAGAAAATCTATTTAGAGTCCAAATGTTTATTGGCACTCAACCCAGCTTAACATTACTTTTATTGTCTTTCTCATTTCCCAGGGTAGCTGTTCAGTAGTTAAAACTGCTTATTGTCATTTGACCCAAAGAGGAGAGAGTTAGATGAGGTTTTGACCCATCTGGATGTTCTTATCACAGTTCTCCTTATTTACCTCACTAACTCTCAGCAGAGAAAAATCAGTCGTTTCAATAAACTTGCCAACTTTCTTCCTTTTGGGCTACTAACTTATGTTGATCTTGATCTGCTTTTAAGTATTTAAAAGCAGCAATTTTAGGTTCAAATGCTTTATACCCCATTTCCACCACTTATTAGCTGTATGGCCCAGTTTTCTCTTCTAATAGGAGAGAGTTGTTGTTAAGTTTCAATGAGAGGACGTATGTATTGACACATAGTGCTTAATCAAGTCAAAGATTTGAATTATGAAAGAAGAATAGCACAAATCTTAAGTCTTACCAAACAATAAGCTTCACTCATTAAGGATTAGTGAAGTAGACGCATGACAAACACTGCTGGTCTCTGGAAGACCTAAAGCTATCAGTTGCAGCTTCCCAAAAGTTCCTTTTTCCACATTGTGGCATGTTCTGGTTTCAAAGTAACAGTTTGGCATTTGTTATCTATGTAGTCAAATGAGCTCAGAGAGAGCCATTTCATTTTCGAGTTTCTTAGGTTTTATACTTGTCACTCAGATGACTTCCCTTCTTCAGTCAACCAGGTCTTGTAATAATGCACTGCTAGTCCATAAGTGCCACCACCTGGCCTCCCAGCATGGGTGCTCCCAGTTCTTCCTGGTGTCATCAGTCACCTGGAACTCACTGTGTTCCTTTTCCTACCTAAGTCCCCACATTCAGTGCCCATGCCTAATGACAGGTATCTCTGCTTATTGTTATTTGACCCAAAGGGGAGAGAGTTAGAGGAGGTTTTGACCCATCTAGATATTCCTATCACAGTTGGGAAGCCAGTTGCCCTATCAGTTGCCCAAAGGCACCTGTGCCAGGTTTCTGCCATTTCCACATTTAGAGCACTTTGGAATTTGCTCCCACATCTTGAACTAGCCAGCCTTCCCCTTACCACATTTTGACAGCTGTTTCCCTCTTTGAACAACTTCACGTGTGTTTCTTATTCCAGAAATTCCTCATAGCTTTATAACAACCAAAGGCAATCTTATTTTTTCAGCTTGGTTATTGATTTATAGTAGTCTCCCCTTATCTGTGGAGGATATGTTCCAAGGCCCCCAGAGGGTGCCTGAAAACACATATACTACTGCACTCTATGTATACTATGTTTTTTTCCCTATACATACATACCTATGATGAAGTTTAATTTATAAATTAGGCTCAGTAACAACTTAACAACAATAACTAATAATAAAATAAATAATTTTAAGAATATACTGTAAAAAAATTATGTGAATGTGCTCTCTGTTTCTCAAAATATCTTATTGTACTTTACTCATCCTTCTTTTTGTGATAACATGAGATGATATGATGCCAAACTTATTCCTGAATCAGTGTAACCATCCCTTACTTGCAGGAAATGGCTTGGCCTCATTCGTTTCAGGGAATCCCTTGCTGAAGTGTTTATATAAGCTCAATGCTTTCTGGCACAACACATTGCTGTCTATTGGAACCTGTTTTCCATTCATGTCTTCCACCCACAAATCTAATGCCTGTTCCATAACGAAGCACTTACATGCACTATGCCTGTAACTTTTGCACTCAGATCTGACAGCAAAACTAGCACAGAAAAAAATTTATTTTTTCTTTTTCACAGTTTCACAAATAGCAGATTCATCATTACCCAGATCTTAGCAACCTCAGTATACAATTTTTTCTTTTCTTATTAAGTCAAGCACTTTCACCTTTTCACTTCAAGGAGGCACTTTACAGCTTCTCTTTGGCATATCCAAATTGCCGTCATCACTACTCTTGTACTTTTGAATCATTATTAAGTAAATTAGGTTTACTTGAACACAAGTATTGCAATAATGTGACAGTTGATCTGACCACTGAGGTGGCTACTAAGTAACTAATGGGCAAGGAGTGTATACAGTGTGAATATGCTGGATAAAGGGATGATTTCTGTCCCAGACAGGATGCAGTAGGACTGCATGATATTTCATCACACTACTCAAAACAGTACACAATTTATTTCTGGAATTTTCCACTTAATATTTTCAGACTGTGGTTGACCATGGGTAACTAAAACCATGAAAAGGGAAACTACAGTTAAAAGGGGACTACTGTATAGATGGGGAGAGACAGAGAAAGAAACACACACACACACACACACACCCACACACACACACACACATATATATATCTCATAATCTTTATCTATATATTTGCATTTTAAAGATTTTGGTAGCTGACAGAAAGACCATGAAAATATTTTTATCTATTAAGCTTAACAAGATACCAAGCCTATAGTAAGATTTCTTACATATCCATGGAAATGAAAAATCATAAAATGAATAAAGCAATCTTAAACATAACTCAATAAGATTTTAAAAGGTGGTTTAAAATACGAATTTTACCTTAATTCCAGAACAATGTTAAAAATAAAGCTCCTGTGTCTCTAGACTACCATAACAGTTCTTCTTCCAAAAAGAGGAGACTCTAAAGGGCCTTGATAACACAAAACACACACACACACAAAAAAACAACTTTTTTAAATAATATATTACAATAGAGAAATGATATCAAAGAAAGTGAGAATATCATTGGAAGCACTCTGAAGGAGCACAGACCTTTCCAGGTATTGTTAACTCATTCTGTACTTTCAGTCATGAAACATGCTACACAGTGAGCATGACAGCAGAGAGTTCAGAACAGTACTGTGCCCAAAATGTTTGACCACATTATTGCAGGCTTTCCAAATGAACAACTGATTAACAGAAATTTTAAGAAGGTCATCTTAAAAAATTAAAAACTGTCTACTGCTTCACTTGAAAGCTTTAACCAACATGTTTCAAGAAATTTGCATGACTCGATAGTAAAAAACAAGTAACCCTACTAAAAAATGGGCAAAGGACTTGAATGGACATTTTTTTCTAAAGAAGCCATATGAATAGCCAATGGGCACATGAAAAGATACTCAACATCACTAATCATCAGGGAAACGCACATCAAAACCACATGAGATATCACCCCACATCCGTTAGAATGACTATTATCCAAAAGACAAGTGATAATAAATGCTGGTGAGGATGTAGAGAAAAGGGAATTCTTGCACACTGTTGGTAAGATTGTAACCTGGTACAGCCACTGTGGAAAACATTATGGAGGTTCCTCAAAAAAGTAAAAATAGAACCACCAAAGGGTTCAGCAATCCCAGTTCTGGGTATGTATCCAAAGGAAACATTAAACCATTATCTTGAAGAGGTAACTGTGCTCCCATATTCATTGCAGCGTTATTCACAATAGCCAAGGTATGGAAACAACTTAAGTGTCCACACACACACACACACACACACACACACACACACACACACTAGAATATTATTCAGCCTTAAAAAAAGAAAGAATTCTTGTCATTTGTGACAACGTAGTTGAACCTGGAGTACATTATGCTAAGTGAAATAAGCCAGACAAAGAAAGACAAATACTACATGCTATCACCTACATATGGAATCTAGATAGAAGAAGAAGAAGAAGAAGAAGAAGAAGAAGAAGAAGAAGAAGAAGAAGAAGAAGAAGAAGAAGAAGAGGAGGAGGAGGAGGAGGAGGAGGAGGAGGAGGAGGAGGAGGAGGAGGAGGAAGGTCGTCAAACTCATGGAAACAGAAAGTAGAAAAGTGGTCGCCAGGGGCTGGGAAGGGGTAAGGGTGGGATAGAGAGAAATAGAGACAGGTTGATAAAAGGGTACACACTTTCAGATACAGATGATAAGGTCTGAAGGTCTAAAATATAGTTGTATATAGTTTTAATTAATTGCAATTCATTTTTAAAATGTGGGTATTTATCTACAAGTTTAACAAATAGAAGGTTTCTAATTTCTGTCCTTCTCTAAAACAAAACACAGATTTAGCATACTTTAATTATCTATTGAGCATTCCATTTCAATACAATGGTAGTTTTAGCTCTGCCCTTTTGGGGTCCCAAGTTATTATTTACTTTTATAATTAATAGCTAATGTAAATGACATTTTAAAAATTAATTTTTGTGTTCAAGGATGCTCTTTATAGCCCACATTTTTCCTGTGTCCAGTGTCCAGTATTTCTACTTGTGCCAAATTTTTAAACAGTAATCTCTTAATATTCAGACATCTAGAAATGTCTGTATTTTAACTTAATTCTTGAATTCCAGTTTATATAAGTATAAAATGATATACTTAATATATATAAGTATAAATATGTAAGTATAATATATAAATATAAAATGATAAAAACTGAAAACAGTTTTTGAACATGTTTAATGTGGTTCTATATATTTTTTGACATTTATTTTAATTGAGAAGTCTGTTCTAATTGTAATTTCTTTATAATCTGCCTTTGCTGTGATAACTTTAAAGCTTTCTTTTTCTTTATCCTTGATATTTTGTGTCTAATTTTATGCTCAAAGCATTTTTCATATCTTTATCTTAATCCATACAAGAAACTTCTGCAGTGTCTTTAAAATCTGTCTTGTTAAATGTCTATTTATTCTGCCTGTAACTGGAAGTGTCCTTTTTTCCCTAAGAACTTGAGTCTTTCTTGAATACTTAAAAAATCTCTTGCTCTTTTCCCTTAATATTTTTATTTTGATCAAATCTATGAAGTCACCTAGTTTAAAAGTCATATAATTATACAAGGTCTCCTGTGAAAAGTAACAGTTGCTGTCACTGCCCTCCCATCTCCTTCTTATCAAAGAAAACCACCTTACCTCTTTTAGCAGATTATTTTAGTATGTACCTCTACATCTCTTAATATTTCTAACTGATATCTTCAGTTTTAAGCATTATCAATATTGACTTGTCACTATAGAGAGTGAGAGTTTAGCCCTTTGTCTTCATCACACACATACACATGGCCTTTTGTGGCAGACACACCCTAAAGTGACCCCCTGTATCATACATATATAATATCCTCCCCAGGCACAGGCAGAGCCTGTGATTTGCTTCTAGCCCATAGCGTATGACAAAGGTGAAGGATTTTTACTGATGTGATTAAAGCCCCAAATCAGTTGAATTTGGGTTTATCAAAAGGAAGAATATCTTGAAGAGGCTTGATTTAATCAGGTTAAATCTCTGAAAAGGGGGACTAGGGCACTCCCTGAGGCTAGAAATGCTCTCTCATAGACCTTGAAGAAGCAAGTCACCAGGAGTTCCACAGGCAGGATGAAACAAACTCTTCCAACCACATAAGGGAGCTTGGAAGTGGGTCTTTCCACCAATGACAATGCAGCCTGCCCTACATTTTTACTGAAGCCTTGTGAGGCCCTCAACCAAAAGAACACAGCTGAGCTCTGCTTGCGCTCTTGACCTGTGGAGACTGTGAGGTAACAAATAAGTATTGTCTGAAGCCACTAAACTTGTAGTACCCTGTTACTAAACTACAGAGAACTAGTACTCCCTCCCTTCTTAACCTCTCAGAGTTTTGGTCTCATCACTTTTGAATGTTTCTATGCTTATGACATGCTAGTGCTTTTTATAACTACAGTAAACTATGTCTCTTTTTCCTTCCCACAGAGGAATTAATCATTGTTCCCTGTTCTCATTTTTTTTCTTTCTTTCTTTATTTTTAAAAAACCTTTTATCTTATTGCTTAGTTTTCAAATTTTCCTTTCAATAGATTAAAATACATTAAGTAGTTTCTCAGTATCATTGGCCTTGGTCTATTCCAGAGTTTTTATTTAATCCAATCAGAATTGGTTTTCCCCTAATCCTAACACATGGCATTCTCGCTATTCTCTCCATTTATGATCAATTTTAAGACTCCCTGACTTCTTTGATGTCTTCAATGTGTTGTTTCCTAAATTACATATAATTGTATTTCTTAGCTTACCCCCTTGTTCAGTGGATCATGTGTTCTAGGTGCTTCATGTCTTTATTCTACCTATTAAATTCATTGATATTTTGGTTAGGTATATAATTGTAGTTAGAAATAAATTTCCTTCGGTATGGTGAAACCTAAATCACCTTCTGGTGTTGCCATTGGGAAGAACAAAGTTATTCTAATTCATATTCTTCTATATGTAGTCTAATTTTTTTCTTCCCAGGTAATTAAGAAACTTCTCTTAGTCTATAGTTTTTGAAATTTCAAATTGATGAGACTTAGATAGTTTATACAAAATATTTTGTGTTTGTAAATTAATTTATTTATGATTATTTTGTCTTTTTATATTTTATCTACCATTGTTATATATTTGTAGTAAAAAGGAATGACTCAAAGAATGAAATCACAGCACCATCTTGACTGAAATAAACTTCTTTGGAATGTCAAAAACATAAATATAATACTAAATTAAATAATTTCATATTTGAGGTGTTGCAATATATTCTTATTAAGAAAATTATACTGGGACAAATGAAACAAAACATTAAACGTTTAAAATCTGAATCTGCACAAAATGTTACTACAAAAAACTCTGCTTGTCTCTTATTGAAATGCACCCTTGTTCAGATTTTCAATTTCTTTAAATCTGAGCAAAGAAATTAGACTTTATATTATTAAACTTGTCAGCAGATGAGTTTTAAAGTACTTCCTAGAATTTTGAGTTTTAAGAGTCAAAATTAAAATAAAAAATGTTTCTCGGGTCCAGGGATGGAGAAAAAGAGTCTCAATCTTTGTAAAAGTACTTAGAATAGAACAATTCAGAAAAAGCAATGAAAATTTAAATCATGGTCTATATTTGTCAAAGAGAAATTAACAAACCACACAACTTTGCTAAAGAGAATTTATAAAAATATCCCAGAATATTAGGACCTATTCTTTTATTTTGTTTCTGAGATTCTAAATACATGGTAGAGAGGAAAATTCTCATTTAGCTACCATCTTCTTAAACACAGTGAAAAATGATCACTGAATGTTTACTATTCATCCTCCCTTCAAAACGAAGAATTAAATAAAATGAAAAAGAAAGCATTTTACTTCTAATATGAAAAGAGTGAAATTATTTTATTAATCAATAATTAGAATAAGAATGTTGCCAAAATTATGTATAAAAGTGTTATATATCCTTTGTTATTAATTTACACTTGTAAGATATTTGAAATAAAAATATCTAATTGGATTGATTATATCGAGGTCATGAAACTGAATAAAAACTTCAGGAAATAAAAATAAACTGTTGAAAGAAATTGAAACAATGTTTTTTGAGGCATTAAAGAATCTGACTCAGAACAGCATTGTTTTAATTATTAAGGTTAATTTTATAGTAATCTTATATTTCATTATAAAATGTATTTAATTTATATTAAATTTAATAAAATTTAATTTTATATTAATTTATGTGAAATGTAATAAATTTAATTTTATATTAAATTTGATAAAATAAAGTAAATAAAATAAAATAAAATAATAAAATAAAATAGAAAAGAAACACATGGGATTATACAGGAGTTGTTTCATGTAGGAGGTAATTTATGCAGGGGAGATGTAAATGATGGAGATTGATAAAAACGTCATTGCAGGTGAGAGGAATAATGTGAATAAAAGCTTGCAGCTGAAGGTGGGCAAATCCTAAACTAAGTAAATGAGAAATACCTAGCATAGTACAGAATGCAAATTTGGTCTTCAATAAATGGTACCACTTATAGATTGAAAAAATAATAAATTTATACCTTCACCTGAATCACAGTGGAATTCAGCCACCCTTTATATGTTCCTATTTCCCCATTGGCCTTTTTGTTTTAACTCTGCCAATTAGTCCCTGCAGTTTGAGAACCTAATTTGTCCAGGGCAATTGTTACTATCAAACCACAGCTAGCGGTTGGAAGCAGACTGGGAAGCTTGGCAGAAGGGTTGGTGAGAGTAAGGGAAAAGAGTGCCACATCACCCAAACTTAGAACATAAAGTCTGTGCAACTGTTTCCATAATCACATTTTCCAGTTTACCCCAAGAATCTAGTGGGGAATTTGCTTCGTGCGTACAATCTAAGGAGTGCTCAGGCTAGAGGTGTCTTCCCATCTCTATCCACTGTAGCTTTAAGAGAGTGTTGAACACAACTTAAAAAGAGTATTGAAACTCATGACTCAACAACACTGTGTTATAATCATCAAAATTCCTAAGACTAAATCTTAATTATTCCCACCACAAAAAAATGATAATTATGTGATCTGATAGAATAACTACCGCTACAGTGGCAATCATATCACAATATATAAATGTATCAAAACAACATGTACACCTTAAATTTAGAAAATGTTAGATGTCAAATATCTCAATTTTTAAAAAGGGTTGACATTTATTTCTATACTGATAATATTTATCCAACTCTGTAACTGTTTCCAAAAATCAATATAAAAGCCTTTGCATCAGAATAATAAGGCAAGTAATGTATATTATTAAGTTTCTATTATGAGCAAGACTTTTTTTTACTTTTTAGTGTAATCCATGTTACAAACCTCTGTGATTTTTACAGAAAAAGAAACTGAGGGTCAGGGTTTTAATTTGTGGTAAGTGGTAGAAGAGAATTCCCAGTCTGTCTCACACAGACTTCTTTCTCCTACTCCATGCATCTCGGTTTTTATTTAAATATCTTCATAGACTAATTTCAATAAATATGTTGTCAACTCTACTGACAAAAGAGGGCAAGAGAAATTAGCTGCAGAGTTTCCACATGATATAAAAACCATAAGCCCATGCCCTCTCCCTTCCATCTTGAGGCTCTAGGATGGATAAGTGTCTCAAGTAAAATGAAGTTCCCACAAGATTTTGTTTCTTTTTGTAGTTTCTTCATTCTGGTAGGTATGAGGTATGATTTTTTGTTTTGGGAGAGAGAACTCAATACAAATGCTTTACATGGGCTTTGATTTTCTTACCCTTTGCATCTTTATTAAAAAAGTAAATACAGAGCCTCCTTTAGTATGTCCCAGTAGAAGTATTATCAGTATGCTGCTAACTCTATTCTACATCCTTTCTTAAGACATCCCCCAGAAAATTTTAGGTCTCCACCTCATTCCCAGAAGTCACCAGAGCTTTAACTTAGAAAGCACTTGACTTTGTCACTTTTACCTAAGGTCTATTTTATACAGATGTCCAATGAGCACAGGAACGATGTTCAACATCACTAAATATTAAAGAAATGCAATTAAAAACCACAATGAGATATCACCCTACCCCTGTTAGAATGGCTATCATCAAAAAGACAAGAATTAATAAGTGTTGGCGAGGATGTGGAGAAAAGGGAACTCATGTGTACTGTAGGTGAGAGGGTAAAATGATAGAGCCAAGATGGAAAACAGTATGGAAAGTCTTCAGAAAAGTAAGAATAGAACTACTAAGTGATCCAGCTACTCCACTTCTGGGTATTTATCCAAAGAATGAAAAACCCTAATTTGAAAAAATAAATACACCCCTATTTTCATTGCAGCGTTATTTACAATAGCCGAGATATGGAAACAACCTGACTGCCCAATGACAATGAGTGGCTAAAGAAGATGGGGAATGATATACAACGGATTATTAGTCAGCCATAAAAAAGATAGAATCTTGCCATTTGCAGCAGCACAGATGGAACTTGAGGGTATTATTGTAGGTGAAATAAGTCAGATGGAGAAAGACAAATACTGTATGATTTCACTCATATGTAGATTATTTTTTAAAAATAACAAAACAAACAAACTAAAAAACTAACTTATAAAAGCAGACAACAGATTGGTGGTTGGTGGTTACCAGAAGGGAAACTGGATGAAGAGAGGGCAAAACAAGTAAAGGGAGTCAATTGTATGGTGAAGGATGGAAACTAGACTTTTGGTGGTAAGCGCAATGTAGTATATACAAATATCAAATTATAATGTCATACAGGTGAAACTTATATAACGTTGTAAACCAATGTTACATCAATAAACAAACAAAAAACTAATGTCTATTTATAAAAATTTTTCAGGCAGCTATGTTTGTTTATGTTTTGCATGCATTAATTACCTCAGTTTGCAAAACTAAGTGAAATTGAGGCCCTAGAGGTACAGCAGTAGATTTGGGTTTTTTTATCATGTGATTATTAGCTATTGCAGAAAATTCTAAAAAAATCAGTATCTATTAATCTAGAAAAAGTGCAGAATAATGTGTTTTCTCTTTTAGGTGTGAAAATAAAATGATGCTTTTTCTTACCAGCTTAATAACATCAGTGTGAATAATGTAGCATAAGGCAGATGACATTGTGTCAACTTTTCTCTTGTAAAGAAATTAAAGAATGGGAAAAAGCGATACCTCATACTGTGTTAATGATTCTACAAACTTCTTCAGCCAACCATTCCAAAGTTTAACAATGCTCAATATCAGAACATTTTTGCACATATTAAATTTAACTTCACATTTTATTATAGTTTCTTAGTGGAGAAGCCAAGCAATTGCTTGCTACTTTGATAGTATCCTCTCCTATTTGGGGGAAAAATGTATATTTTATATATATTTAATATTTTATGTAATTTTAAGATAGTGTATATCAATATCAATATAACATATAAATATATAATTACATTGATATATATAATTTCATTTATTTATTCTCTTTAAGTTAAATGTGCTTAAAATCTTCTATTTTAGGACTGAGAACAGCAGTTCTGAATGCATGAAGCTTTCCAAAACATAACAGTACTTTAAAAATGACCCCAACAATCTCTTATTTCATATCCTCTTCTACATGCCTTTGCTACTTTTCTATTGAAAAGTACTGTCTACGTCATCTTCATTGGAATCTGGGAAGGTTTGTGACTGTTTTGATCAATCAAGCACATAGGAAGTGATTGTGTGACTTCTGATATTGTGTTGTAAATTAAAATATGATGTAGCTTCTGTCCTATTCCTGGGTATATTCATACTCGAGGCTTTTGAGAAACCATTGTAAAAAGTGTGACTACCTATAGCCTTAATGCTGTGAGGAAACTAAGACTGCTGGGGAGGCCACATTTAGGCTTTCAGGTTGGCAGTCCTAATCTTCCAGCCACCCCATACCGAGAACCAGACATGTTAGTGAATGCAACCTCGAGTGATTCCAGCCTCCAGCCCTTGAAACCTTAGGCATCTGCTGAGCAGAACAAGGTATCCGTACTGTGTTTGCTCTTTATTCACAGAATCTGTAAATAATAAAATGGTCATTGTCATACTGTACTTATTTTTGGATTAATTTGTTACAGAGAAATACTAACCAGAATACTCTCCCCTCAACGATATGCTGAATTTCATTTGTTTATTTGTTTGATTGCTTTTTAACCTTATTTATTTCTGCTAAAGTTACAATGTATCAGGATTTTACTCCTCATGTACTTCCATACTTTCTTTCCAAGTGCCACTATCCTTATAGAAATGTACACTACAGAAAACAATAATCCTTAAAATTTCTAGAGCAAAAATTATCTCTTCACCTTTTATTGATTCAATTTCAATAGAGTAATCATCAAAACTCTTAAGTATTCTAAAGTCCTCTCTCAAAAATCTTTTTGCCCATCTCACAGAAAGGCTGTAATTATCACATCTGTGCAGAGATTGGATGCTACCTGGCAAGCATTAAATTTCAAAGTCAAGTTTTCCTGTTTGTATAACATCTACACGTTATCACTTAACATAAGAATATTTCCTCAATCAACAAACTATCTGTATTTCAAACATTCATTTTTAAAAAATAGTAGCTAATAGCAATAAAGCCCCGAGAGCTGCAAGAAGAAGAAGAAGAAGAAGAAGAAGAAGAAGAAGAAGAAGAAGAAGAAGAAGCAGCAGCAGCAGCAGCAGAAGCAGCAGCTAATAGCCCAATTATTACAATACTTTGGGAAACAAGCAATTTATAAATTTAAAGCAACTAAAAAGCTTTTAGTTTCTGAATGCATTTAATTTTGTCTTTAAAATTTGAATCTCTCCTTACATGATACTGGCTACCATCACAAACTATACTTTTGCTATGTTAGTGCCAGTTCCAATGAAATGATTTGTTTGAGCATATCTTTCATTTACTAGGAGGAATATAATAGTAAAATTAGCAATCAAAGAAAGCATTAAGTAACTTGTAAAAGTATAAAAAAGAAAATCAAAATAATTTATACAGTGGTTCAATAAACTGTTTATCTCCATTGAACTGGCTAATCAAGAGTATTGACAAGAAGGAAAGTGTTTATACTATGTTTAAGCCTGTGAAAAATACTGAAAGGAAAATTTATTACTGTTTAAAGTCTCCATTACATACATTATAGGGTAAAAACATGATAATTTTTTCAAAATGGTAGAATGTTTACATTATTTTAGGTTTGTGATAAATATACAGAAATGGTCAGAATTTTATTAAATTTATTGATATGACATTGATTAATAAAATGATACAGTTTTCAAATGTAAAATTCAATACATATCATGTATATATTGCCTTGTTTGTTCACCACCCAAAGTTAAATCTTTTTCTGTCATCATATATTTGACCTCCTTTACCTTTATCTACTTTCTCTTTCTCCACTAAACTGTTATCTGTGTCTATGAGTTTTCGTTTGTCTTGTTTGTTTGTTGCTTTCAGCTTTATACTCCATATATGAATGAAATCATACGGTTCTCAACTATTTCTGTCTAACTTATTTTGCTTATATCCATCCATGTTGTAACAAATGGCAGTATTTCATTTCTTCTTATGGCTAAATAATATTCCATTATATGTATGTACCACACATGACATGGAAACAACTGAAGTGTCCTTCAATAGATGATTAAATAAAAGAATAATAAATTTTAATAAAATATATATAGGTAGAAAACCTATTTTGTGCATTGTCACATTGAAACCTTCTTCCATTTTTGTCCAATAAAACATTTACTTTTTAAATTAGTAAAATCATATATTAGAGCCATAAAATGACTTTTTCCTGGGTATTGTGTTTATGAAGAGTTTAGAATTAATTAAAGAGTATTATAATGGGTCCTACCTCACAACTATACAGTTATTAAATGTAATAGATAATAATAATAATAAATGCTAGTATTTATGCTATTGCATATTTTTCAGGCTTTGTTCTAAAATCATAACACCTTTTCTTATTTAGGCTTCACAAAATGTTTGTAACGTAATTATTACTATTATCTCTATTTTACAGACCATACTTTAAGAAAATTAGATCACCAAGCAAACAGTGGAGATCTCAAGACAGAAACCTCCCTAAGTTTTTGACTCTGAAATCCATTTGTTCCTTCTCTGTTATAGTGCTTGCTAATTACATTTTAGAAACATTTACATAATGTATTTTCTGATGTTTCTAAGGAATTAGAATCTTAAACAAAAAAAAGAAGAAGCAAAAAACTATTAGATAAATTATGTATTTCTTGATTATGATAAAAGCCATTCTTTTTCATTAAAATTTAACTTCTTAAAACAAAGCAAAGGAATACCAAGTATGTACACCATAATTTGGGAAATTATCAAAAATGCAATGAAATGGTGTTATAAGAATATAAAGATGTATACATATATTTCTGCATAACTTTTTAACTATGGAGAAGAGAAATTATATATATTCTTTTTCTTTTATAATTTTGAGACTGTACTGCCCTAAAAAAGTATTTGTAGGACTAGTTAATACTCATAAGTGTGATCAAGAGAGCTGACAAAAATTGTCATAGGAAAAAGCTGGAGATTGTTTCCATCTGTATAAAGATTATCAGCTTAAACTCAAGGACCTGTTTCTATTACCTAGATAGACAGGTATTCATAAACAAACTTGAGATCTCCAAATAACGACTGAAAATACTTTAATTTTGAACATATGCTTCGTGAGGGCAATTATTAATTGGCTCATACTTCATTCTTTTCTGTATCTAAAACATTGTTTAGCATATAATTGAAGCACAATGGATATTTGTATGATAAATCACTTAAGTAATATCAGTACCTGACTTGATAAAGTTAACTTTCAATTTCAACTAGAATGACATCAAGACAGGGGGCATAAAGGGAAGACTTTTTTTTTATTTGACCAACTTGTGCCTTAAAACTATCATATGAAAACAAAAATAATATCTATAACACAGTGAAACAAATTCACTGTTAAGGCAGAACACAAAGAACAAAAAGAAAATATTTGTAATAAAATGACAAAGTTTACACACAAAAACCAAAATAAAAGAAATATAAAATAGCAAGATAAAGATGACTAACTTAGCAAAATGCACAAGGGCTGGGAACACATAATTCACAAAAAGAAGAAAAAATTTTAAATCTTTAGCATTATTGGTAATCAATTCAATTCAATTTTGAAAAAATATTATGTGTATCAAATAGGAAAGATGAAAAACCCTCTAGTGGTAGGGTGGAAAAGAAAAGGGAATGTCATATACTGGTCTTAGAACAATAAATTTATATATCTCTATGGGTAAATTTGGAAATAAATATTTACATCTAATAAGAAAATTGATTAAGAATCTGGGTTAAAAATTAGTGATGTAATGAAGAAGCATTTTTCAAATAATAAAAATAACAAAAACTTCAGGAAAAAATTTAAGTCACGATCCAAATATGAAACAAACCAAATAAATCAAGATTTAGTGAATTGTAAGACTACATTTGACTATAATTCAAGATTCTTTTTTGAGCTTCACAGGTTTTGTGACTTATAATTATGTTTTTTGTCTCTGAGTCCAATCATAATATGAGGTCCTAATTGTGACTGATATTTACATAATTACATTGCTGTTCATTATTTATCAAATTTTAGATTAACTCTGAAGGCAAATCTTAGGAGAATTATTTATCATAATAGAACAGCATGTAGGAGTTATAAACTCTAATAGCAAAATAATGATATAGCTGAAAGAAACTGTCAGAGGAGAATGCAGGAGAGTAATATAGGAATCCTTTTTTCCTTGTTTTGCATAATGGGAAGCCAAGAGTTATAGCTTAAAGTTGACTAAACAATATATCAGTTAGTAACATGTTCAAGTATAAATTACAGGGAAACAAGGATTTAGAGTAATGAGACTACATGTGAGTGTATGTCTGTCTCAGTCCATACAAGAGACATTATATTCAGGGAGTAGAATTTTCTTAAGTGACTAGTATATGAAATATCAGATCTACAGGAAACTAGGGCAAGTGTGTCTTGACAAGACTCTTTGCAGGGCTTCTAGGGTCAGAATACGAGCTCATATTCTGCAATATCATATTGGCTTAGGGAGGACCTCTTTCTAGATGAATTGATGAGGGACAGGCTAAGTTCCCCAACAAACATGCTTGAATACCTTTCCTGAAATTTTGGATTCCACACACAAATGTACTCATCTCTGCCCCCTGAGAATAAGCATATCCTGCTCCACTGTGACTCTTACTTTCATCAAGACATCCTTGGTTATCTGCTGTATTTCCAAAATCCATACTTCAAACATATCATAATCTTTATTCTAGAAAAATTTCTATATGTTTTTCTGTTCTTTTCCATAGTACTTAAGAAATAGACATAAGCTTCTGTGGAAATTTAATGTCTGTTAAATTTTACAACTCGATTTTTTATGTACTTACTATGCAGAAATCAGAAACTAGATGCCCCAGAGAATAATAACGGAAATGAGGAGATACATCTTTGACTCTTCAGGAAGCTTGCTGTCTACAAGAAAGTTAAGGCAAATCCAAATATAGCATATGGGCATAATATATAAAATATCATGAAAAAGCTACAAATCCAAAGCTATGGGAAATCAAAGGAGTAAAACTTATATGCTATTCAGGAATTAGGAAAGAACTTTTTAAATATATGGTATTTGTCATTAGTCTTATTAGATAAATAAGATTTCAATAAGCAAATGGCAGAAAGAAGAAACACTAGATGAGAAAAACCACAGAAAATACACAAAGGAAAAACAAGAGATATGTTTGTAAAACATTTTAAGTTTAGTGTGTGTGTGTGTGTGTGTGTGTGTGTGTGTGTGTGTAAGAGCAATGCAAAATCAACTTGGAAGAATATGTTTGGGTTTATTACGAAGAGTTTAAACACCAAACTGAGAGACTGTTAATTAATTCATCATTAATGGAAAGTCTATGAAAAGATTTTATGTAGGAAAACAACATCATGGTTATTCTGGTTGTAGTTTAAGAAAAGATTGCCTCGCACTGAAAAGATACATATTTCAGCTTCTTTTGTAGCCCTATGAACAACTTTGTTCATTGCTAAATGTATCTAATTTCTATTCTCTCACCCAATCTATTTTGCTAACTTTATGCCACTATTTATGGTGAAATGTGAAAATAATAAAACACAACTATCCTAAAATTGAAATTTTGTTAACAGAAAGAGGATTTTAATGACATCTCATCTGTGCTCACTATTTTCATTTGCAAATGTTATAGTTCTAAGCCTCTTAGAAGAATACAAAGAAGGGAACAGAAAGACAAGACTATGTCCAGACTAATGAAACACATTATTACCAAACCCCATACTCACCCACACATCTAAGGTATGCAAAACACTGTTCCTTTCTCTTGTCCTGCCAAAGCATGAGGAATTTATTTCAAGTACTTCAATTCAATCATACAGAACATATACATAGGGATCAGGTTTAGAGTCACAGCATGACCCAAGAACAGGGGTAAATAAATATCACATCCTCCATCCAAATAGCCACTCTTCTTCTTTAGTGGAGTATAAATTAAGCACTTTAAGAGTAATGTATTTTGACATCTGTAACTGGAGTTTGTGTGTGATTCATAGTGAAAGGACAGTGAATGGCATGTATTATTTGTAAAGATTGCACACCTTCTATAAGTTCATATGTAAATATTTCTTTTGTGCTTCACCTTGATCCCTTTGATGCATCTGACAGCATTATCTCCTTATCCTCACTTTTTTCTTTTCTTATCTTCTATGAGATAATACTTATCTACTTTCCCGTTTCACTTTCTAACACTGCAACTACTGCTCTTTTTCCTGGGGTTTGTCTCTCTTCTCCCATCTTCGAATTATAAGTCATTGTTTTATTAATTCCACCCTCTTTAGGGTGGTGCCCTAGATACTTTCATGATCCCTACCTAAACTCATTCTGTTCTTTGGAAATCTCATCTAATCTCATGGTTTCAGCACTTATATCCTTGTTAGTGGCAGTGACTCTAATACCTGCCACAGCTCTTGCCCCTTTTGTGAACCATGCTTTTGCATCTCCATCTGCCTATATAAACCACTCCATGGAAGACTCAACAGAACCGATTGCTTAACATGTACACAGCTTCTCAATTGTGTACATCCCTTGAACTCACTATTTCAAGTAATGGCAACAATCTCTCTTCAGTCATTCAGGCTAAAGGTGGTGCTGTTCAAAAATCTTCAATAGCATCACATTGAAAAAAATCTTGAAATATTATTTAATTCCATATACCTGTCCCCATTTTACTAGTCTTATTTCTAATTTATGCCACTAAGGATCCCATGTATTACAAAACTTAATACTGCTTCCATATCAACCTTTGTTTAGTTTCTACTGTTCTATCTATCTAGAGGGCTCTCTTCCACATCTCCCCTTGCCAATATATTAATTAGTATTCATATGTTATGTATGCCAAATGCTCCTTCACTGAAATTCAATGAACAGAAATAAAACTCTACCCATTCTTCTTTTGTGGCATGAAATACTTTTTTTCATAATTACATCTTGAGTACATGTCTTCTCTTTTCACCACACGACTGGTCAATAAGATTCTTAAAACTGGATTCATATTTTATTCATGTTTGATTCCTCTTTTCTACAGTTCCTATTAAGAAACCATATAGGTACAAATCAATCAATCTGTACTGAATGAATGAGTAGGTCAGTGATTGAATGGAGTGAATTAAACAACTTAGAAAAAAATCAGCATGAAATGCTCCAATGAGAGTGTTTGAAAATGTTCTATCTCATCAAAAATACATCAGACAAAAGATAAATGGAGATTCATGGGACCAAGGTATCACTAATGTAGATGAGCATTTATTACACCATGAATCATATTGAAAAATTATTCCTAAAATATTTCTTAGAAACTAGATATGCCTCACTAATGCTTATTTTCTACACATTAAATATTTCCAAGAAAATCTAAGTGTTTTTAATATTCATATCATCATAGAAGCAAAAGATAGATAGCATTCAATTAGGATCAGAGCATGCAGTATAACCATATCACAGGCTAATGTAATTAGTCACTATCTCAGCCCCATGATGTCATAAAACATGGCTGTCTTGTACACCACTGGCTCACCTAGTACTAAGATAGTGCCTCACACATAGTAAGTAATAAATACATGCACATCACATACTATTTTAAGAAAGGAGTAAAATGAACTCTCTGATTCTCTACTCCTGTTTCCCCAAAAAAATCAACCATTATAACAATTCGACACCAACAATTTATTATATTTTTGTATGCTTATATGCCTCACTTCCACATGCTTATTCGTTCTCCTTCCTCTCTCTCATTCACCTCAAAGACATTTTTTAGGTACATGAAATATTACTCACCTAGGAAATAAATGTTTGCTGAATGGATGAAGTGAAATAAATTTGAATTGGACTTTCCTTTTAATTAGACTGATATATCTGTGATGAATGTTAACATTCTTTTCTGTTTGCCTTTCTTTGGAAGGCTTTGATTTCAAGTATTTAAATTAAATTTCTTTGAGAAAAACATACACAATTCATTAGATAAGCATGTAAAATGTGATAGACTTTCAAAATATCTGTTCTTTAGTCTTGGATGTAAGTTCTATCTATATAAGCATCACTCACTAGAGATTGAGTACGACAAATGTTTTAAAACTTCATTTCTTCACCTATTTCCATTTCCCCACTCAGAACAATTCTAATTATAGAAGCCATGTGGACTTCTCTAAGGAGGAATACACATTTCAATATGTCACTTGCTCTACCAATTTGTACTTCTTAATCCCTTCTCCATTTTCACCTATTCTTCCAAACCCAACCCCCATCCAGTAACCATCAAAATGCTCTCTGCATCTATGAGTCTGTTTCTGCCCTGTCTGTCCATTCATATTGTTCTTTAGATTTCAGATATAAGCAAAATCACATGGCACTTGTCCTTTTCCATCTAACCTACTCACCCAGCACAATACCCTCCAGTTTAATCTATGTTGTCACAGGTGGCAAGATTTCATTCTCTTTATGGCTCAGTAATAGTCCATTGTATAGATGTACCCTTCTTCATCCATTCATTCACCGATGGACAACAAGGCTGCTTAAATATCTTGACTACCATAAATAATGCTGCAATGAACACATGAATTCACATGTCCCTTTGAAGTAGTATTTAGGGTTTTTTGGGTAAATGCCAAGACGTGAGATTACTGGGTCCTTCTTGTGTTTTGTTATAGCCTTTGTTTTAAAGTCTATTTTGTCTGGTATAAGTATTGTTAGCCCAGATTTTTGTTTGTTTGTTTGTTTCCATTTTTATGAAATATATTTTTCTATCTCTTTACTTTCAGTATGTGTGTGTCTTTCGATTTGAAGTGAGTCTCTTATAGGCAGCATATGTCAGGATTTTGGTTTCTTATCCATTCAGCTACCCTATATTTTGATTAGAGCATTTATACATTTACATTTAAAGTCATTGTTGATAGATATGTAGTTATTGCCATTTTATTATTCATATTTTTGATATTTTCTTTTTCTGGAAGTCCCTCTAACATTTCCTGTAATACTAGTTTGATGCTGATAAACATCTTTAGCTTTTTCTTGTCTAGGGAGCTCTTTATCTGTCCTTCTGTTGTAAATGATAGCTTTGCTGGGTAGCATAATCTTGATTTTAAGTCCTTGCTTTTTATCACTTTTAAATATTTCATGCCAATCCCTACTAGCCTGCAAAGTTTCTGTTGAGAAATTAACTGACAGTCTTATGGGAGCTCTCTTATAGTTATTTAGATTCTTTTCACTTGCTGCTCTTAAGATTCTCTTTGTCTTTAATATTTAACATTTTGATGATGATGTGTCTTGGTATGGTCCTCTTTGTATTCATCTTGTTTGGAACTCTCTGCATTTCCTGTGCTTGTATAACTATTTCCTTCACCAGGTTAGGAAAGTTTTCCATATTCATTTCCTCAATATGTTTTCAATTTCTTGCTCTCTTCTCTTTATGGTGCTCCTTTAATGCAATTGTTGGTATTTTTGTTGTCCCAGAGGCCCCTTAAACTATCCTCATATTTTTAGATTCTTTTTTCCTATTGTTGTTCTAATTGGATGTCTTCTGCTACCATATTCCCTAAATTACTGATTCGATCTTCTGCTTCATCTAATCTAATGTTGATTTCTCCTAAAGTATTCATTTCTATTATAGTATTCTTTATTTCTGAATTGTTCTTTTTTATGTTGTCTATCTCTATTTTTATATTTTCTGTCTTTTTGTTAAAGTTATCACTGAGTTCATCTACTCTTCCTCTAAATTTATTGAGCATACTCATAACCAGTGTTTTGAATTCTGCATCTGGTAGATTGTTTGTCTTCATTTTGTTTAGTTATTTTTCTGGAGTTTTAGTTTGTTCTTTCATTCAGAACATGTTTCTTTGTCTTCTCACTTTGGCTTCTTCCTTGTATCTGTTTCTATGTATTAGGTAGGGCTACTATGTCTCTCAGTCTTAGTAGAGTGGCCTTATGTAGCAGGTGTTTTGTTGGGCCCAGTGGCACAGTCTTTCTGTTCACCTGAGCCAGGTGCTACAGGTGTGTCTCTTGTATGGGTTGTGTGGACCCTACTGTTGTAGTTTAGCTTTGGTTGCTCCCTGCAAGTCAATGGGAGGATTAATCCTCAAGCTGATTGGTTGTGGGGACCAGCCAATGATGGGTTGACTCTATGGAGTAGGATTTGCTTTAGTAGGGCTCTAGTGTCTGCCCAGTCTGTCCTTTGGTGTGTCTTTGGATGTGGCCCTGGGTGGTTCTCTGGATTTGGCCATCAGGTGTACCAGCCCCAGGCCTCCTGGGAGAGGTGCTGCCACAGGCCAAGTTTAGCCACAGCCTGTGCCCATCCCAGGGCCTCCTGGCAAGAGCCATCAAGCAATCCACAGATGACCACCAACCACACTAGGTTTGAAAGTATCTTGAAAGGACAACTTGTGAACCAAAGCAGGCTGGAGCTAGTGCTGGGCTTTGGGGCTGCTCAATAAGAGGTATAAGACACACTGAAGCCAGATGTTATTTGTTTGGATTTTGTGAAACTTAGAAATTTTAGTAAAGTCTGCAGGAAGAGCCAAGACAGGCTATTCGAATGGAAAATGCACTGGAAATGGCCTGGGTAGGCCCACAAATTGGGTGGGGCAGAGTCAGGGAATTATCAGGGTGGGGCAAAACCAGTATTAGCCAGGTTGATGGAGAATCAGATATGGCAGCTGCCTGCTTCTGCATGATGGGTGAGGGGAGGGCCCAACAAAGGAACAGTGGCCTCACTAGACTTCTTTCTGAGAAAAAGCTGTCCCTCTAGTTCTCATCCTGAAGCCAGACATTTCAGTTCTTTCCCATATGTCCCTGGAATCTTTTGAGCAGCTGCTCCAGTTCTGGGGTTCAGAGTGAGTCTGTCAGCAAGTAAGTTCATGCACTGGCTCTTTAAGAGGAATGGCTGGGACTCCCACAGCCCTCTGTCTCATTTAGCAACAATCTCTGCTGATTTTCACATCCAGATTTTGTTGAGTCTTCTTTTCTGCCTCTGGAACCCCTCACTCATCCCAGGGAACCTATGCAATTGAGATATCCCTCCTGATTCTCAAAGGTAACATGTGAGTGTGGGATGAGCCCATTCAGTGTCTCCATCTCTCCTACCAGTCTCAAAATGGTCCCTTATGTATGCCTTTAGTTGTAGAACTTCTGCTCAGCTATACTTCAGGCAACTTTCACTGATAGTTGTTCTATAGTAGTAATTTTGATATGATCATGAGAGGAGGCAAATATATCATTTATCTACTCTACCATCTTGACCGGAAACTCCCCACCATACCTTTATAAAGAGTTTGACAGCGGTGTTGGTTCTAGCTGATCTGTAGTGCTGCAATTTATATTTCCTTTTGCTTCACAATAAGCAAGAATTCAGGGACAGACAGTGGCTCAGATATAGTAACTTCCTGTGGCAAACCAATTTAATTATTTTTAAATATCTTATAAATATACTTTTAATTTCCAACTGGAATTATAATTTGAAATGTTATAATAAACTAAGAAAGATGGTCATTTATAAGATTTTATCTAACCTTCTTATAACAGGTACAAAATTGGAAAATGATAGATCCTTGTGGTG
>CM053509.1:96474821-96555256 GCA_028627145.1 Eidolon dupreanum | reverse complement strand
TTGATACATTTCTAGACATACCAGTCTAACTGAATATTTTAGTTATTTGATATTTTTAACTACCAAAACAACACTGTGATGCTGGAGACATTCAGTCTGCATATTTCAATTCAACCTGGTATTTTCCCATTTATTTCTATCATCTAATTTCTCTGGGGAAAAGATAGAGAAAAAAAGAGGAAGAGAAGATGGAGTAAAGAGGAGACTTTCATACACGTTGTTTCTATTTCATGTAATACCATAAAATAAATATTTGAAAAGTTATTTTATTTGGGGGATCTGATAGAATGTATTGCCTTTCAACATGAAAGATCTTCTAGACACAATTTGAATTTGTTTATCATCTGAAATCAATCATTGACATAGCAGTGACTTATGAGGTTATATAAGAATTTTTCAAAGAAAATCGTATATACTGTCCTCAACTTAAACTTGAAATTTTTAAGATGTAGAAATTCTCAGGATGAATAAAATATAATGAGATTTTAAACTAGAATTCATAATTACAGTTGATCTTTTGGAAGTAACAGTCCATATTATGTTTCATAGGTATTTCCTAGAACGAAGCCTTCTTCACATGTGAATAAACACTAAATATTATATTCAGTTTCCTATATGCCATTATACTTGAGTGATAGGCTTGCATCTAAGTACTCAGGTACACTTGACATGGCCTTTGCTCTGCATGGATCTGCATGACTTTACATCATACTGAATGGTTCTGCATGGCTACTGCAAACCTTTGGAAGGGGTTTGGTCCACAGTCCAGGGCATTGCCAAT
Source organism: Eidolon dupreanum (assembly GCA_028627145.1). Lineage (NCBI taxonomy): Eukaryota > Metazoa > Chordata > Mammalia > Chiroptera > Pteropodidae > Eidolon > Eidolon dupreanum. The sequence continues at coordinate 96,554,475 of CM053509.1, read as the reverse complement.
CTTTTCCCCCAAGTGCTTTCTGCAGTATATGGCCACCATAACAGTCCCATGAGTAAGAACAAATAACAACCAGAAAAACAAATGGAGAATCATTCCTCTGACTATTTTATTAAGGCAGTGGTTCTTAACTCTGGTACACATTAAAATATTTGGAAGTAATTTTTGAGAAATACTGAAGCCCAGGCCCCAGCTCCAGGAGTTTAATGGTTCTGGAATATGGCACAGGAGATGGTAATTTTTAAAGTGAGTCTAAAGAACAAAAAAGGTTGGGAATTATCAATCTAAGGTGTGTAGAAATAATGTGTATACTGCTACCATAAAGATTATTTAGAAAAGTGTTCTTTTCAATAGCAAAGGCAAAAAAAGGGAAAGGAAGGGAAGGGAAGGGAAGGGAAGGGAAGGGAAGGGAAGGGAAGGGAAGGGAAGGGAAGGGAAGGGAAGGAAAGGAAAGGAAAGGAAAGGAAAGGAAAGGAAAGGAAAGGAAAGGAAAGGAAACCAAACTAGTCCAAGCAAGATAATCTGCTAAAGAGATATTAAATCGGCTTACTGAATTATATAAATAATTACTATTAATATAAAATATTGACATGATCTGATCAATAGACAGTATTAGAAATACAATCATTTTTCAACAAGGCAGATTTATTAAAGTTGTTACATGTAAATATGCCACAGGCCACAGACCTCAAGCTGTTTGACACAGTTGCAGCTGGAGTAAAGCGTCACTTGCAAAGCAAGCGATGCTGGAGTCATCTGTGTTTGTTGCTTTCTTCTTTATTGTCTATATTAGAAATTTATGTATTGTTTTTGATTACTGTTCCGTCCTTGGGAATGGAGGGGAGTGTTAGAGGAAAAGGCAATTTTTCCGAGAATAGGGCACGAAGAAATATGAGTAGTGAGAAATTAATCAAGTAACTTGATGAAAGGAGAAAGCAAGATTTGTTTCCTGAGCAGGCCATTGTGTCAACGCTTAAGTGGAAGGCCCCTGTTACGCCCGCAAGAAGTACCGGCTCCTGAACACCTATTGTGATAACGAGTAGAGCATAGTGACCCCCTCTGGGAAAGTGGTCTATAGGAAAATTACCCCCCTCTTCCTTACCTACTTTACCTTATACAGGAACATATACAGATAGAGTTAGAATAGTGGACAAAAATGGGAAATGAGTGCAATATTATGATCTACCTTTTAGAATAAGACTCGCCAGACAAGGCCCTCCTAGTTGCCTTCTTACCAAGGATCAGTGTAATAGTCTTAGAGGACAGCTAATGACAGCCTGCTGGGATGTGATAGGGGCAAAAGTAAATTGAAGCTTGGAGCTGGACAGAGGAGGCCAATGCCTTGGGCCTAGTTCCTGGAACCCTTCACCGTATTCTGTTAATCATGAAACTTGTAACAATGAGCTCACACGCTAACTGCTGATTTTAGCTTGTATAAACCTGCTTGCTTGCGTGGCATTAGAAACGATCGATTGTGTATAAGTTGGAAATTACTGTTTGATTATCGCCATAGAAACATGGGCTACTAACTATGGAAATGTAGGCTACGAACTATGGAAACATAGGCTACTAACTATGAAAACATAACCTTCTGATAATGAGCTTTCTGCTTCTGTACCCTACTTGCACACCTGACCTGTAGGTTGCTAGAGCAACCCTTTGTGTTTAGACAGAATGAAGAATGGGATTTGGGGCTTAAAAATCCTGTACCTCTGCATTTCGGGGCTGCTCCTGGCAAGGACAGCCGCCGGCTAATAAACAGACCTAAGAAAACTGCCTTGCATTCTTCCTTTGCTGACTCCATTCCTTCAGCCCTGGACTTGGCTGGAGCTGGCCTCCAGCATAAATACACCATTTGCATGAAGTCTCCTCATGAAGCTCCATGTTCTAGGTATTATTGATTGAAGGGCTGTTTATACAAAATGGGGGGGGTGGTTATCAGTTACATTTAGTGACTGGTTCCTTTTAGCTCATATCTAACCAAATAGTAACATGGTAATTTAATAATTCTTCTAAGAAATTTCTGGTACTCACCATATATTTTTTAAGTTCTCTTCAACTCTCTGTGGGCCTGAAAGCTCTGAGACTCAGAGGATAGGACCATTCAATGTTAGAAAGATAATTAACAAAACGTAAAAACTCCTTCCGTAACAACACTATAGTGACAGCCCTGACTGTTCCTCCCATGTTTCTAAAAGAGCATTTCAAGAATGAGAAGACAAAGATAAAACCAGATACATGAAGGAAAGTCATTAATAAATAAAATAATAAAGGAAAATATTCCTGAGCTTGGATCTTTACGTAGAAAGGACTCCCTCTCAGTACAGAGCATGAATATTGATAGAAAATGTACATTTAGACATATCCTAGGGAAAATTCTGAATTGCAATAACAAAAAAAAATCCCATAAGCTTGTGTAAAGAAAAATAAAATAGGTGTATACAAAAGAAAGAAAATTAGGCTGTTTTATATTTCTTGTCTGTAAGATTAATGCTGAAAAACAATGAAACAATGTTACAGAGTTCTGGATAAAAAGGATTGTCACCATGGGGTTATACCCAGACAAATTTTATCCATGTACATGGGCAAAAAGGGGAAAAGAAGGCATATTCAGACACACCAGGATTCTGAAAATATAATAGTCATTCAACTTTATGAAAATATTCCTTGAGAGAGTACCATGGGGAAACAAAATAAATAAAAATGTCAGCAGAATTATCAGCAGAATATTTTGAAACTCTTCAAAGAGAAACATCCAAACTTATAAATTGGAATGGAAAAAGGTCTACAACTTATTAAGGAAAAAGTTAATATTAAAATAGCAAGTCCATTATGATTCATTTTGAAGATATAGATGATATAGATACCATCTGAATTCTGAAGATTGGCATGGTTAGTACTTTTATTTTTTAAAAGGAAAAAAAGAAAATAAAAAAAAATGAAAAGACACCAGCTTTTTTTTTTTTTAATCCCATCTAGTTTATGTAATAATAAATAGGGCATCATGTCTGCTCAGACTGGAATCACTAATAGGAAAGATGTCTTGGTCTCACTCAAGTTCTGTTTATCTTGATTTATTTTCAAACAACAAACAATGGTAACAATATTAGTCATAAGTTAAAGATACCAGTAAGCCTCTACGTAGATTTCTTATCTTGGTAGTTTTTCATTCAAGTGAGACTGAGATTAGTGGTCAAATGTCATCTTCACAGAGTTAGAACCAGCCATATCAGAGGTCTCGCAGCATTTCACACTAAGCCTAAGCTAAGAGATGATTCCCTTAAAGTATAACAGTTTCTAACACACATACAACTTCTGACGATGAGACACCAATTCTCAGCTCATTTACAGCTACTTCCCTAATTCTTTCATAATTCAATTGCACAGAAAATTAATCATATATTTGCATATATATCCCAAAGTAATAACCTAAAAATCAAAATATGTAAATCTGAAGATATTTTATTGCCATGTTATTTATAATAATGAAATCTAGTTTTAAAATGTAAGAATAGTTACGACATTACTACTCTAAAATATTATGTAACCATTAAAATGATAACTATAAAAATTTATCACGCTTTAGAAATGTTTTTGACATAATTAAATGGGAAAAAAGCAGAAATAAGAGTATGAAACTGTACCTACCCTTATTTTAATTTTGCAAAATAGTTATTCAAAGAGACAATAACAAGTAGGGAAACTAGAAATACTATAATTATTTTTTGGGGAGAAATAAACAGTATTTTGAATATTATTATATTTCTAATTTGTTTCATTTTTCATTTAGTAGTCCCTTATTTTTACTCAGAGATCTGTCTGATAAAAACTTTTTAAATTAAATTTTGAGTACCTACTATATGTAAGTCATTTAGCTAAGTGTATACAATAATGCAAGGATAACATTTAAAATGCAATCCCTGCCTGTGGAACTTATAATGTGATTAAAGGAAAACAGATATATGTAATTTTTGTAAAGGGTTAAGTGCAAGATACTCTCAGAACTATTAAAATCCATTCTTAAGGGAGAAGTTTAGCTACAAGTAGGAGTCTCCTCGAGACAAAATTCTTAGATTGTCTGCAGGAAAAACAGGATTTAATTTTAGCTTAATATAATATTTTAAAATTAATTTAACAAAAGAAAAATACCTACAGAAGGAAGAAATCAACAGAAGAGATTTATTTAGTATGGAAAAACAAGATCCAACAAGATCTGAGGTAGGGTTTGTTAACATCCACCCAGCACTGCCCTAGAGGAAAGAAACAATCCCAGCAAGGGGAAGAATGTGGTCCTGAGGCAGGCCCCGTCCCATAGTGGAAGAAGACGCATTCAAATATCATCACCTAGCTCCAGTAACTACCAAGATTTTTTAACTCATTGCCGACAAGCAGCTTTAAAAGCCTTTAAAAACTTTAATGGAAGTAGAAATGTCCCTTAAAGTTGTTGGAAACATTCTGATCTAGATGACCTTCTTGTTAGTTTTCTCTTAGAAATAATGAATTAGCGTGGTGCTCTATATGACAATCTGGTTTCTAATGCAAGCCACCTATGAGGGACAAGTCCACTCAGGTTCCTGAATTCACGAGACTCTGAACTTAGAAAGCCGAGGACTGAAAACTTGAGAGGCCTGACTGCTCTGAAATAACCTTGCCTTCCTTTGCCCTCCTCCATGGCCAGAGACTTTCCTTAAATAACAATTATGGTATTCTCCCTTCAAAATGCAACCTCCCTCACAATGACCCAAAAAAAAGTAGTGTAGGTTGAGCCAAGTGCTAAAACAGAGCAACTGGAAATCTATTATGAAACTTAAAAGAAGGGAGGATCTATTCTTGGGAAAAGATGAGGCGTAACTTCGAAGGTGGGGGTGGTGGAGGGGAAGGGAATTCTTAGAAAACCGAAGAAGTTAACATTAGTGATAAACCTTTAAAAATAAATGAATTTTTGCTTCATTGAGAGAAAATGAATTTTCATTGTCCCAAAAGCCTGAGATTCAAGTGGTTAGGGGGAGGGTGGACAGTGAAGACGTGTGCAGTGAATTATGGGAAAGAGCACTACTGCATGGCACGGTCACCACAACCACCACCTTATGCCTGAGAATCCTTCCTAAGATATAGAGGTGAATATCGTGAAATGTGAAGTATAACCACAGAGAGACACAAATATGTGAAAGTAGGTTGCAATCTACTGTTTGGGAATCTCTGAATAAAAAGGAATATTTTAAACTGCTCTCAAAACATAACAAGCATAAGCTGCCGTGATGTGCTTTTCCACTGCAAGACATGCCAAAATGCAACTTGTATTTTGAGAATTTTTCACCTAATATAGATAAAGAGAAAGAAGTCCGTTGTTTGTCCCTGGGGAGCTTCAGTCTACAAGACAATTTCTTACTGTAGAAACTACTCTCATAAATAGTTCACATACTCAAATCAACATGTGCTCAAACTGGATACTATACTCTTGCTAAAACATGTTTAGCGAATGAAAAGGAATATTTTGTAACATGAATATTTTATGTCTTTATTTAGTAACATTCTTTTTTTAAAGCATAATTTTTTATTAAATATTTTTGGAAAGAATTGCAAAGTTCCAAGAAAACTACAAATATAGTAAAAGTAATAATTTTTCCTTAACCTTTCGAGGATAGGTTGCCAACTTGATTCCCTATTACCCTAAAAACTTAGGTGTGTAATTCCTACAAATAAAGACACTTCTATTTACTCACAGTACAATCAACAAAATCAGAAAATTAATCTAAATACATTACTACCATCAAACCCCATTCAAAGTTTTCCCAGTGTTGCAATAACAATATTTTATTTTATATTAGTTTTATTATATTAGTTTTAGATGTAAAACATAATGATTTGATATTTGCATATATCGTAAAATGATCTCCACAATAAGTATAGTTAACATCCATCACTATAAACATTTATGATTTTTTTGTGATGAGCACTTTTAAAATCTACTCTCTTAGTAAGTTTCAAATAAATATGCAGTATGGTATTATTAACTATAGTTGACATGCTGTACACTATATCTTCTATAACCACTTTAACTAGAAAATTGAACCTTTTGACCCCTCATCCATTCCACCCACCTCCCACTCCCCGCCTCTGGCAAACACCAATCTGTTCTCTATATCTATGAGTTTGGTTTTTTGTTTGTTTTTTAGATTATACTTGTAAGTGAGATCATATGGTATTTGTCATTCTCTGTCTGACTTATTTAACTTAGCATAATGCCCTTAAGATTCATTAATGTTGTTACAAATGGCAAAGTTTCCTTCTTTTTATAGCTAAATAATATTCCACTGTATCTAAATACCACATCTTCTTTATCCATTCATCCATCAAGGTATACTTAGCTCACTTCCATGTCTTGGCTATTGTCAGTAATGTTGCAATAAACGAGGATGCATATATCTTTTTGAGTTAGTGTTTTCATTTCCTTCAGGAAAGTACCCAGAAGTGGAATTGCTGGATCATATGGTAGTTCTATTTTTTTAATATTTTTTTAAATTTTTCAATTACAGTTGACATACAATATTATATTAGTTTCAGGTATACAACATAGTGATTAGACTTTTCTATAACTTACAAAGTTATCACCCTGATAAATCTAGTACCCATCTGACAGCATATATAGTTATTGTAATATTGATTATTTTCTTTATGCTATACTTTACATCCCTATGACTATTTTGTAACTACCAATCTGTACTTAATCCCTTCCATTTTTTATCCTCCCCCACCCCTCCCATCTGACAACCATCAAAATGTTCTTTATCTATGAATTTGTTTCTATTTTGTTTATTTTGTTCTTTATATTCCACATGTAAGTAAAACCATATGGCATTTGCTCTTTTCTGTCTGACTTACTCCACTTGGTACAATACTTTCTAATGGTAGTTCTATTTTTAATTTTTTGAGGAACCACCATACGGCTTTCCACAGTGGCCACATCAATTTATATTTCCATTGACAATACGCAAAGATTCCCTTTCTTCACATCTTCGCCAACATTTTTTCTTGCTTTTTTGATGATAGCCATTCTAACATGTGTGAGGTAATAGCTCATTATGGTTCTGATTTGCATTTCCCTGATGATTAGTGATATTGAGCACCTTTTCATGTACCTGTTGGTCTTCTCTGGAAAAATGTCTATTCGGATCTTCTGCCAACTTTTTAATCTGATTTTTTTTTTTGCTATTGAGTTACAGAATATTCATATTACACAACAGAAGATTTCCATATATTGGTCTAGATATAAAGCTCATATTTATTAGATAACTCAATCATACCCTCTATCTCATGATAAGAAGAACTTAGACCCATATATATGGCTAATGTTGGAATTATTCAGAATGTCGAGTTAGTGGTTGATAAATTATACATGATTCAATTTCCTAGTTATAGATTTGGTTAATAAATCACATGCTTCATCTACATATATATACATATACATAGAGAGAGAGAGACATAAGTATATAATACATATATGCATATAAATGCATATCAGCCTATAAAGGCTGAAGCATCAATTTATAGATTGAGTTCACAAATAACTTTCTTACAATATGTGTCCTTCCTTATCAGTAGCTAAATATACAAAATCAATCTACTAAAATAAATTTCCTATTAAGGATATCTTGCTCCTTAACTACATATTTCTGATATGTAAGACATGAGTTCTCCCCCAACAAATGTCTATAATTTTTGGATATAACTGTAAACACTAGGAAGATTTTGCTATCTCAGTGTGTAATATATCTTAGTTCATTCTTCTTCTCTTTGTTCAATGCCTAGCACATTTATAGTCTCACCTTGATGCCATGAGCAGAGCATTTTAATACTTAAGCATGGTTGTAATTTTCCATTCAAAAGTACATACATTTCTTGTAATGTATACTGGACTATTTTTAATGTCCCAAACAAAACTATATGTAAACTTTTTCAGTCCATTGAAAAAATTAGGATATTGTTTACCAAGTATATGAAACAATGAGAACTCTTCTGCTAATTATTGTGGGAATCAGTAAAAAATAATTTGGAGAACAGGTTGGGATTACAAAGTAAAGTTGAACATGTATATCCCTAGCAGCCCAGAGCTTTCCTCTTAGCTATAAAAACCTCTAGCTAGAAAAGCCTTCTACACTAAGGGTGTGGAAAGGAACCATCTCAGTGGCTATAAATGCATTGTTCTAAAAAAGAAAGCTAGAAACATCTCAAATGTTCAGCAACAGTAAAATGAACAAATTAACTGTGGTATATTTATAAATAAAATGTACACAATGGAAAATAAACAGTTCATATAATGGAATTTTGCATACTCATATAATGAGTTGTAGTGAAATAAATTAAGATGCATATATCAATATGAATAAATTTCAAAAATACAATGATGACTGAAAAAAAGTAATTACCACACATATATGTTGCATTTCCATTCTTCAAAAACTCAAAAATATCAAATCCACTCAATATATTATCTAAGGCTGCTCTACATTTTTGAACTGATAGAAAAAAAAAACAAATGAATGCATACACAAAATCCTAGACAATATTTACTCAGGAGAGTAGAATTGAAGGAATCTATGGAGGGTTTCAAAAGTACTGGTGCTGTTTGCATTAGGATTATTCTTTACACTATACTTTTGTATTACACATATCCTCTTTATAGATTATGTTTCCTGGTGAAAAAGAAATGCAAAATATATTATATATATATATATATATATATATATATATATATATATATATATATATTTCTACTGGTTGTTGTTTTGGATATTTTGAGAAAGATTAAAAATGTAGGTTTTCTCTAACTTGCTAGGAATTAGTACTATTCATACAGTCATGTTGTAAAGTTGAAGTTGTAAAACTGCCTGAAGAATTCAAATTAAGCCTCAATAGATCCTTCTTTAAAAGGCCTTTAAATAATCATATTTGGTCATATTTCCATGTTGTGCCTCCACCCCTGGCAGGCTACCCTGAAGTCTTTCAGCCTCCAAGACTCTCAAGTCCCAGAGGTAGTGCTTTGAGTGGCAACATAATCTACATTTAGTAATAATAGTGTGAACTTTCATTTTAATCTATGCTTTCTTCAATCTAACATAGCCCACCTATAATAGAAATAGGTTCATAATTATATGAGGGGAAATATAACATGGAGTTCCTGTGATAGTTCTTGTGGGTGTGTTAAATAATAAATATCATACTTTATATCTATTGCTGTGATGCTGCCTTCCAAAGCCTTATCATCATCTGGAAAGGACTTCCACAGAAAAGATACCTAACTCATACATATCTCTTTGTATTTTCTCTACTTTTGAAATTTTGAAAATGTGCATTGAAAGTGCTCTTTTTCTATAAGCCATGAATTTGATAGAGTTCATATATAGCATTGATATGATATATTTTATGAATTTATAAATACTTTATAGACAAATGTTATAATTTTGAGTTATACTTTATCCAGCTTCATGTTAGGAGTTCTAAAAGCCATAATTTTAAAAATTTGTAAGTCAGGATCAGTCTTTCTGTCACATTAAAAAATTATAGTAAATAAAGCTAAAAATGCAAGTTATTTTTAGTTGATATTAAAAGACATTACTGCTTTCTCACAGGATTATTTTAGTGTCTTAATTACAATAAATTAGAATAATTAGAAAGAAATTGCATGAAACCTAAAATTCCCCAAAGTCTTTATCCTGCCTTTTAGTCAGATAATGAATGTTAATATAAATAATTGATATATTCTGAGTGCCTACAAATTTTCACACCTTACATTTTCCTTTTTAATTTTGCTCCAGATAGAAGGTGAACTACATCGGGCATTGTTTCTTGGCTCTAAAAAGCACTAATTAAGCTTTTAGTGAACCCAATTCCAAATAAAACAAAGCAATTCCATAGTTACAGAGAGGCTTATGCATTTCCTTTTTGTTTATTTGTTTGTTTGTTTGTTTGTTTATTATCTTCATGGTCTCAATTAAGTGCAAAGTCTTTCCAACAAATGCAGACAAAGCTCTTTGGTTTGTTTGTTTTTCTAAACATATTGTTTGATGTTTAAAATTTTTACAAAATGCATTTGTTTACACTTTAGACATGGAGATATTATCTAGCATAGTAATTAGAAACCATATTCAAGCAGATGAAATATCAATAAGACTGAATATGTAATATTTAATATTGACTAATATGAAGCGTGCATACCAGAGTTTGTGCCAGACTCTATACATATCATATCATATCACTTTTGCTATTGTAAAGTTTATTTAAAAATTGCAGGTGCGATACACCTTACCAAAGGGAAATGCAGGTGCTATAATAGAATGTAACAAAGAAACTACTCTGGTCTTAGAAGCCAGAATTGAAGAGAACTTGCTGGAGAAGCAATAACTCAAGGGTTTTTGGCAGAAACATGGGCGATGGCAGCAGAAGGGAATGACGTGCAGACATATGTGTAGAAGAAGACTGTGTTTGGCTCCAGGGACAAAGAGAACCTTGCTATGGCTGGAACATAGAGTGAGGTGTATGTTTGGAGTGAGATTAGTCTGGAGTGGGAGGCAGGAGCCAGGCAGGTAAGCCTTCAGATGCCATATTGTCCCTTAGGGAAAACAATGCTCATCCTCAGGGAGAGTCACAGAATTTCAGACAAAAATAAATTGCGGTACTAGTTTGTACTTAATACACTTAGTTGTGGGAGAAAGAAACACTTGCAAATACTTTCATATGCAGTGACTTACACATTAGTACCACCAATCTTCTCTCCACACACAGATCCTAAGGTTCAAAATAATATTTCAAACTAATTAATAATTAGTTTAAACTAATTAATCTAATTTGTTCAAACTAATAAACCAGTGTTCAAATAGTTTACTGATGTTTGTGCCCATCGGTAAATTTGCCTCACCTGGCTAAGCCTCAGTTTCCTCATCTGTAAATCTTTCATAAAGATATCTACCTCAGAGAGCTGTTGGGAAATTGAATGAGGTAGCAGACACCAAAGACCCACAGTGAACAACTGGCATATGGTATGTAATGCTCTCAAATAAATGTTGTTTCCTCTGAGCCTCCCTCACACTAACTCCTGCATGTGCAAGATGCTAGAGGTATGTTGTATGGGACCAGAGTCAATTATCATCCAATCTAGTCAGACATGGGCAAAGCCTGGAGCAAACAATCACCCCTCTCTACCATCCCTGCCTCTTAAAGTAGTTAAAGCATCAAAGGGTTCTTGCATTGGCACAGCAAGATGTTGTTTTCAGCCATTCCTGCTGTTGGATCCATACCTCCCCCTAGCTATTAGCAAAGGATAGTGTACAAAGAATACAAGGTAAATAATTCAGCCCCATTTTTTAGTTCCAATTTTACAATTGGAATGACCATATAATTGTCATTTAATTAGGGACATTTTTGAGTACAAAAGGAATACTATTAATAATTATTCCAGGACAACAGAGAAAAACTGGAATCTATACTCGCTCTATCTATAATACACATCACAAATACCAAAAGAAGTGATAATAAAGTTCATCCTGTACAATCAATTTTGTACAAGAGAGTGGAGACATGAGTATTAAAATGCTAGTGATTTCTTACTTTCCAGATTTTACACTAGGTATCATTAATAATTAAGGAACATAAATTCAAAAAAATATCAGACAGATGCAAATATACATTTTATTTTCCCTTATGATTGACACTGGTGTCAAATATAAATGCTATGGGACATGATTCCATAGTGTAGCAGTTAGCATATCTGCTTTACATGCAGAAAGTCCTGGGTTCACGCCCCAGTGGAGCCATGGTCCATGGTCTAAGGCCACACCACCCTGAACAAGCCTGATGTCTGATCTCAGAAGCTAAGTAGGATCGAATGGGTTAGTACTTGGATGGGAGACCACCTAGGAAGACCAGGTGCTATAGGCATAAATAATAAATAAATAAATAATAAACAAACAAACAAACAAATAAATAAATAAAATATAAATACTATGAGTTGTTAGGTCCTAACAGCAGATGTAAGTGAATATTGTTATGACTGCTGACCTTTTAACATTATTTTAAAATCAAAAGAAGACCATTTGTTTCATGTTCATCTGCAGAGTATTTATTTCTATAAAATATAGAAAGAATTTTGATATTGAATACTTTTTTAAAATTATGATGTTAAATGGCAATTTCTTCATGCAACAAATGTTTACTGAGCAATATGACAGGTACTGTGTTAACCATAGCATGAGCAAAAGACTCAGACTTTTGTCCTAGGTAAAACTCTGACTTCTTGGGACAGAAAAGTGCTGCAGAAAAGTAGCCGACATCGCAGTATACTTTGATAAAAACTGTGATGGAGAAAATATAAGAGTTCTAAAAATGTATTTGGGGAGTCTCTAACCCAGCCTCACAGTTATCAAGGCAATATGATATCTATGCTCTGACTCAAAGTATGAGTAAGATGTAGCTCTGAGAAATGAAATGGATAAGGGTGATACTGAGAGCAAAAGGAGAAGAATGTACACAGGTACAGAGAGAACATGAGATGTTACAAGACATTAACAGAAAAAAAGCCACAGGTTCTGGAGAATGCTGAGGTTAGGTGCTACTCCTTCAGCTGGAAGAAGAGAGAGGACCCTGAGCTCTGACCAATTTCTTGTCCAGAGACCCTTATGTGAGCAGCCCTGAATTTCAGGGGGCAGTCCTTTCTTTGCACAGCAGCTCTGAAACTCTACCATTTATTTTTAAATAAATATACAAACACTATCTAAGTATTAGGGAAATTGGGAAAAGGTATAATCAAAACATCAATCAAACACAACTTGGAAAACACCTGCAAAGGAACTGTCTGATTTAATTGACAATGTTCTGCATGAATTAAGGAAAACAGAGATTATACCTAAAAGCCTTAATTAATATGTATGATCTGGAAAAGTGTTTGCTTTCTAAAAAATTTATCTATTGTAAAACACTGTTTTTAAGGCACAATGTTTTGCTTTACATTTAAATACATGAAAGTCAAATGTTCCCTATATACACTGCATTCTATAGAATAAATATTATGCTATAATACAGAATTCTTATACTGCAATTACCCTTATCTCCTACAAAAATTCATGTGGGATCCCCATGGACAAATAGCACTTACTAAATTTCACAAGGATATTTGGCATGGGATAGGTCCAAATGGGTCAATGTCTCCTTGACCTCTTTTGAGTCTCCATTTTCTTATCTACAAAATGGAAAAATTTAAACTTAATAATCTTTACCATTCTTCTACTTTCAAAATTCTAAACTACAGGGGTTAAATGGAGAATAAATAGGATAAAATTTTTTATGTATATTATAAATAAACTTGAACTGAAACCCTAAGTGAATTTTGGGGTTGTTTTTTTTTTTTTTTTAGTAATTTTGCTGATTGATATTTTTATATGAAGTTTCTTAGTTTATTTAACTAACTTCTATTGAACACTTGCTATGTGCCAGACACTATCTTAGATATTAGAAATAAAATGGAACCCAAAATAATCATACTCCTTTCCCTTACAGAACTTGCATTCTAGAAGGATAGATAGATTCGAAATGACTATATACAAGAATGCATATACCATGTGTTATAATAGAAGAGTAAAGGGTTTATAGAGACCTGACTTGGATTGGTGGGTGAGAAAAAGTGGTAGGTAGATTGTCCCAAATATAAACAAACTCCATAGGGCAAGAAAGGGTACAGAGTATAGGAAAAATCTGAAGAAGTGGCTGTGGCTAGAGCAGCATAAGAAGGGGAGGGCTCTGTGAGATGAAGCTGAAGAAGAGGCAGGGCCACATCACCCAGACCTGTGAGGACATACCAGGAATGTGGTTTTCATCATCAACACAATGTAAACGCAATCAAGAATATTAAGCAAGGAAATTCCATGATACCCCTTGTCATTAAGAATAATAACTTTGGCTCTGGAGTGGAGGAAAGATTGAGGAAGAGGTGAAGCACATAAAGTCACAATATTTAGAAGACTCTGCCAAGATCCCCCATAGGAGTTAACAGTGGCTTGCCAAAAAGTTGGCAGTGAGGATGAGGAAAAAGTATAAGACTTGACATACATAGTAGAAGAGACAATAAGACAAGTATTCAAATAAAATGAACTTCAGTTTTCATAGTCTGAAATGATGAATTTTTTCTTTCATTGTTCTCTTCTATTTTTACAGCCATTCAGATAAGAATAGAAAATAGCTGCCTTTGCATTTCCCCCTAGAAAGAGAAAAATGATATATACACACAAATGCACATATTTTACCAAAATATGAAGGCAAATAAAATTAAAATGTTCACACTTTTCCACTTTAAATCCTTCCATGGGATATTCATACTCTCTCTCTCTCTCTCTCTCTTTCTCTCTCTCCCTCTCTTTCTCTGTCTCCCTATCTTTATCTTTATCTCTCCTTCAGTGATAAACAGACATGCATTATAACTTCTCATACTCACCAATCACCAAAAGACTATATTTATCAACTATGAAACATTTTAAAGACTAATATTAAAAACTATTGGTATTTACATTTGCATGGAATCAAAATGTTTTCCTTCTCCTTGATTTCTTTACAGTATTTGTAACTTTAACACTTTAGTGGATACTGTTAGTAGATGATGATTCATTTTTTAATTTTATCAGTAACAGTTAGTCACTAATTGTTGTCATGATATAGGCCAGCCTTGTATGTTGGTAAAATAATCAAAGACTCTTACCCAGAAACCATCGTGCCACCTCAGAGCTGGGAAGACACAACACAGGACATGGCTTTGTTTCAGGAAAAAGGTTTTGGTATACCATGCATTTCTCATACAAGACATGAAAGGGAAATATTTTTCTAGATTGCTATTCAAAAATCAGTTTAAACATAATATATGTTCAATCCATCTTTCAAATATGATTAAACAAGCTATAAGCATACCATGTATTTAAAACCAATAAAGAAACTGAGCAGTTCTACTCTCCACTTAGAATAAAAAGTGCCTTAAACTACCTATTTTGCAGATATCTAAATCTACATCTGTAATAATTTCTAATATTTTACTATCTCATATTATTCATTATGTCCAGACTCTTTTTTCACATATCAAACTCTTTACCCTGATTTATACTATACATAGGTAGTTAATCAGATTTTAATTGTGATTTGATTATATGTTTTAATTTAATTTATTGCTTCACATTCAAAGACATTTCTCATTTTTTATTTAAAAGGAGAACTGGAGGGAGATAATTTTTAAATTATGAATCTTCAGTTTAGATTTGACAT
Source organism: Eidolon dupreanum (assembly GCA_028627145.1). Classification (NCBI taxonomy): domain Eukaryota; kingdom Metazoa; phylum Chordata; class Mammalia; order Chiroptera; family Pteropodidae; genus Eidolon; species Eidolon dupreanum. The sequence goes on along the minus strand of CM053509.1, from coordinate 96,539,184 downwards.
TTCTTTTCAGAATGTTAGAGATAAATTCTGACACCTGTTATCTAGAATTAAAAGAGTTCTCAAAATACTTAATTCAATAGGTATAAGGAACATATAAAGTGAACATTCTCATGTAATCACTATCAGATCAAAACATAGAACATCATGAAGTCCAAGAAGCCCTCCGTTTTCATTGTCTAAGTCATTAACAGCCCTGCTGAAGCAACCATTATTCTGGCTTCCAACATCGGAGATTAATTTTGTGTATTTTTAAATTTTCTATAAATGTCATTGTACAATTTACATTCATTGGTTGTCTTTCTTCAACATTAAACTTGTGAGATTCAACTGTGTTATGTGCAGTAGTAACTCACTTGTTCTTAATGCTGGATATTATTCTATTGTATGAATATACCAACTTTTATATGTCCATTTTACTGTCACCATAATCATGGTAATAAACATATCCATCATCTCCAAAATTTTCCTCCTGCCTCTCCACATTTCTGGTAAAAATGCCTCACTTAAGATCTATTCTTTTAACAAATTTTTCAGTGCACAGACAGCTTTGATTGGGCACTATATTGTACAGCTGATGCCTCTAATTTATTCATCTTGTATAACTGATACTTTATACCCGTTGAACAATAACACCATATTTCCCTCTCCCCCCATCCCTGGGCACCGCCATTCTACTCTCTGTTTCTATGAGTTTGACTATATTAGATACTTCTTATAAGTAGAGCCATACAGTATTTGTCCTTCTGTGACTAGTTTATTTCACTTAGCATAATGTCCTCCAAGTTCATCCATGTTATTGCATGTGGTAGGAATTCCTTTTTATTTAAGGCAGAATAATATTTCATGGTATGTACATACCACATTTTCTTTAGTCTGTTCATATGTTGATAGACATTTGTGTTGTTTCTAGATCTTGGCTATTGTGAATAATGCTACAATAAATATGGGAGCATAATTATCTCTTTAAGATCCTGATTTTAATTTTTAGAGATATTTACCCAAAAGTGGGAATGCTATTTTTAATTTTTTGAGGAAACTCATACTGTTTTCCATAGCAGCTATATTATTTTACTTTTCCGTCAATAGTGTATAAGGTTTCAATTTCTCCACATCTTCACTAACACAGAATTTGCATTGTATATAGTTCTTTATCCTTCTAAATTTAACTCTTATTGTATGCTTATATTTGTGTGTCTTGTAAACAAAATTATAGGTATTTCTTTTCTTTTCAGCCACTAGTAATCTTTATCTTTTAATTGGAATATTTAGTTTTCTAATTTAATGTAATTATCAATACATTTGGATTTAAATCTACTATATTGTGATTATTTTATGTGCTTTGTTTATTTTTACTCTTTTCATATCTTCTTCGGAAACAATCAAATATTTTCTCAAGTAGGTTGCTTATTATTTTTAATGATATTTTTGAGATCAAAATGTGCTTTCTTGACTTATTATGATCTGATATTCAACTAAATGAGCTTCACCTACTTGCATTTGAAGTTTTTTTCTGTAATTTGTTTAAAAGAAATTCAGAAGTGTGTTGTTTTGTTATGTTTCTATCCCAGAAACCTCACATTGATTCTGGATTTCGGATAGAAATGGTTTTTTCTTGTACGATTCATATCTCTTTGATTGTCAGTTGCCTCCATATCTCTTCACAGACCTCTTCCTCTTATACTTGCAGCAACAAAATCAGTTCAGTTTCCCAGTATCTTTTATTTCAGTGATCAGAACACTGCTTTCTATCCTTGTCTCTCTCACACATTCCACATCTCTTACTCTTTTCTTGGCTTAGAAATGAGATAATAAGAAATGCCTTCATACGAAATGCATGTACCTCACAATGCTCTTGTGAAGATCAAATATGTGAAAATGCATCAGCGGGTATTAAATTTGATACAAGATAATCAATTTAAATTTTTTTTTTTTGTCATATCTGCTCTCAGTTTGAGACACTCCTGCTCACTGCTGGGATTCAGGCAGGTTTAGGCATGTTTAGCAAACTCATAAGACAGACCTGCCAGAAGCCTATTTACAGGGCTGAGGAGCCTTCTGAGAAAGTCTTTGAGTTATATCAGTTCCTGGGGTTCAAACATATCTGGGCATGTCTGGCAAACTGATGGGTCTATAAGCAGGAACCCGAAAACTCTTTTCAAAAAAATCTGTTCTACATTAGAAGGAGCCTGGCACAAGAGATTTAACCCAAAACAAAGTTTCAGTTCTCTGTGAGGAATATGGATTTTGAATTCAACGTGGCAGTAGTGATTCAAATCTCCTTGAAAGTCCTGACCCGTGAAAGTTCTGTCACTAAGATGGTAAAGATTTTAAATAAAAAAAATTCTTCTCAGAAAGGTAACTGCAGTTTGAAGTCAAAAGAAAGAGGAGAAGGAGGAGAGGGAGGAGTTGTTCAAACATTACTCAACAATTTAGCAAACACATTAATGTATAGGGAAAGAATATGCAATTTCAAATGTCAAATCCTACATTACTAATCTTCCTTCCTAGAACTTAGCTGCCTCATATCAATCTTATTCCTTGTTATATAGCAATATTTTTTAAAGCAAACATGATTTCACTCCCCTGTTAAATATTCTCATATGGCTCACCATTTCCTATCAAACAAATTTTCCTACCAAATAATTATTTAGCCTGTCATATAATTTCCATTGTGCTCCTTCCTAGACTATTTTTTAAACTCATAAAATAAGTATAATATTGAGTAAGATGGGAAACATGATATAATACTAAACATAAAAACTATAAAAATGAATCTTGTGATGTATTTGAATTTTGTAAATATATTTCAACCTAAATAGTACCCAAATGCCTTTCTTGTTTTTTTTTATTTTGTTTTGAGATTCAAATATTGATATTATGCTGACACAGCAAACCATACATTTAGTCACAAATTTTTCCACATTCAATTCATAGCAGACATTGGCAAAATAATATTGGCATTATTGTTGTTCATTTTTCATCTTTGATGCAATTTGTTGTGAAAGTGACCTTTACACATTGCATATTTTTACCAGGAGACTCAAAATTGCTTCCACCTTAGGCAAAGCCCACTGAATCTTATTGTGATGATGACATGATAAAGGCCTAATAGTTAAAATGCCCTCTGTCTTTTTCACTTTGTTTTTGTATTCAAATTAATATTACCATTTTTAGAAGATTGTATTATTCTTGTTTTGTTTGCTTCTTTCTTTTGTTTTTTAGGGACATGGTTGAATCCTGTTCATATTATTTTATGTATATAAATAAAGTCCTCAAAGAAAAATAAGTTTTCGTATTGTACGGAAGTGGTTTTTGACTGAGACCCCTCCCCACACCATAATAAGAGATAAATTAACAGAAAAACAAACAGAAGTTTAATAACATCGTGTATACCTCCTACTGTATACATGGTAGATACCCAGAAAACTGAGTAACTCTCTGAAATGGCTTTTGGGGGAGAAAGAAACTTTCCTCTACTGTCCTAAATTCTTTCAGCTGACCTAATAATTAAATCTATATAAGACCAACTAATAAGAGAAAATAAAACAAATTTAATTACATATGTACATATGGGAACCCCACAAATGTGAGTAAGTCAGAGCCCCATATACATAAAAGGTTCAAAAACAGGAAATTAAAATGAGGTCTACATAGCAATATGAGCTAAGGTTGAGGTAAGGGACTTTGCAGCTTCAGAGAGTAGGAACATCATTGCAGAATGATAAGGAGAGAAGATATTCAGTAAAGACATAGGTCAAAAATGTTATTTCTGATAATCTTGTATTATGGGCAAGATCACTAACAAATTTTTCTAGGTAGTTGGGGCAAGAGGAAGTGTGGAAATTTCTCTTGAGCCATCAGAGTCTAGGTTGCCTTTAGTTCAAAATAATCTGCATATCACGAGGCACATCTTCAGGTGACTCATTCTGAACCCTTACAGTTCCAAGCTATTATTTTAAATACCATCCCAGCTCAAAACAAAAAAAAAGTTTTGAGAAGTAAGAGAACCAGTTATGAAGACTACCAGGAAAAGCATAATCTACAGTGTATGGTTGTTCTCCAGATTTAAATCTCCACCTTCTCAGTAGATCAGTTTCTAGAGGTTTAGTCATCCTTTTCTTCCTAGTACAGAAAGAGACACACCATTAGGAATGTAGATTTTTCTTATAAATGTAAATGTGTCTTACAAAGGGTAACTTCTACTAAGTTTTTAGAGCTTTTCCTATATCCGCTATTTCTTTAAAATAGTCTAAAATAATCCTTATGCTATAGAGACATATTTTGGGGTGAGAAATTGTACTCCACTTCAATAACTTTCAAATGAGATTACATACTTCATTTTACATTATAGTTATAGAAAAAAATAAGATTTTTTTTCACCTAAATGTTACTTTTAGTAGAAAGTATCACATTCAATAGGACTCATTTTTAAATCCTTTTAATGTGCCTACAAGTTTTTAATTGATAGGTATTTTTTCCTATTACATTAAGCTTAATTTTACAAAATATATAAGTTGTTTCAACTTTACAAGAATGTTTTCTTATAAACTAAAATGTTTATATATAAACTAAGGGTTTTCTATAAATCTCAGAACAAATTCCAAGGCCCTTCTCTAAGTGATGTGTCAGTCAGGATTTCTCGTTTGTTTGAAAGGGAAAGAATCATAATGGCAAGTAAGCTCAGCAGAATGGTGATTTTATGAAGAATCTTGGAGGCTCAGGGAATAGAAGGAAGGACCACAGGACTAGGAAATTCCATGATCCCTAGAAATGCTCCTGGATGCCTCTCCATTTTTCCCTTAGGGAGCTTCTAATGACCACTACAAAAAAACCATCACCTCCCACTTCCTAACCTCTTCAGAAGGCTCCCTCCCCCTTGGCTCCTCCTATTCCAAAGCCTTAAACGCTTCCTCTTTCTGATGCATTCTCATTAACATTTGTCACCTTGAACTTCCCTCTCTTCTCACCTAAAGAGTAAGGGAATAATTTTTCTGCATTCCTCCTCCCTGAAAAGTTCCTCCATGATAATTAGGAGTGCCTAGCTGAGAACTATGTTGCAGATAAAATCATTATTTATCCACACAGTTATTGAGTGATAAAATAATTATTTAACTATATAGTTATTGAGTGACTACTATGTGATGACATTGCGCTAAGACCAGAGGATAAAACAGAAAGAAAACCACAGGTGTTCAACAGTTCAGTAGAGGAGAGAAACATTAATTAAATTTTTACATAAAAAGGTTGTAGCAGGACCTCCTACTTGTCCTTCAATATAATTTCTTTTATCTTCCCATGATAAATGAGTTTTTATCTGGGCAGAATAAACAGTGTATTTTCCAGACTCCCTTGTAGCTGGAAATTGTCACTATAAAGGAGAAGAGGCTTTGCCCTCCTCTTCTCCTTTCCCCCTTCCTAATGACAGGCATTAGTATAGGGTGGTGCACAGGAAGGCTATATGCTTGGGATGGTTGAATAACAAAATGTAAAAAGATGTGTCTCTGGATGACCTCATGGACCAAAGCTGTTCTGCCAGCCCTGGGACTGTTACCTACACACTGTTACAACAAAGAGAAATAAGTTTCCTTAAGTTTCCCTCTTATTAAACCACTGTTATTTAAAGTCTCTATCACATGGAAGAGGGGTGAAGTATACATACATATTAGTATGTATTTTCAGACTATAATAATTTCTATGAAACATGAAAACAAGGACTCTGATCTAGTTAGAAAGAAGATCAAGGAAGGTGTAATCCATTTAGTTATTAAGAAAAAAAAATTGACCTACTGCCTATGAAGTACCAGGCACTGTTCTAGGTGTTAAGCATGCACAGGGAACAAAACAAAGTTTTTGTCCTCATAAAACTTACATTTTAGTGCATAAAACAGGCAATCAATTCATCAATAAATGGGTAAAAATATAAGTAGTGATAATGTTGCAAAGAAAAACAAAGTAGCATAAGAGGAGAAAGAAAGAAACAGGGTATTTGAAATAGGATATCCAAGGAAGACCTCTCAGAGGTGATGGAGCTATTTGAGCAGACACCTGGATGAAGTGACAAAGTACTGATTCTGGTGAGATCTGGGGAAAAGGTGTCCAGTAGAGTGAATAAGCAGTGGACAGACTCTGTTATAGACAGGCAGACTGAAATGCTAGAGGAACAAGAGGGCCAGTGTGACCAATCTATATGAGCAGATTGACTTTCAATAATCAAGCAAATGAAACTTCACTGAACATTATATTTTGTCAGTGCAGCTCCTTGGGACCAAAGTTTGAAAATAATTGCTTAGAGAAACAGAAGAATACCATAAAGAAGAATATTTTAGATTGAGTTTAAACTAATTGGAAATTATAAATGTTGATGGATTGCTAAATAATGTTCAAACTCTGCCTTGACATGTTGCCATTATTATTACACTTTACATATAACGTTGTGACATAGGGTGTCTCAATATGCAAGTACCTTGAGAATCAACCTTTGGTGTTTCCTTCCTCCAGATCTTTCCAGGTTTTAGTTGGTTAGTCATGGAAACAAAAAGCATATTCCTTCCAAATGTAATGGAAGATAAGTTATCTATTTTCAAGAGATAATTATAAAGACAATATTTAGGAGAAAATACATGATGCATAATGCAGTTTCAAGGGTTCTTACACACTGAGTTTCTTGGGACACTGAGGTTCCAGCTGACACGGTGGTAAAGCCAGGCCACGTTTGGTGAGATTCCAGAAGACTTTGGGAATAGAAACATTTGAGCTTTCTCCTCTTTCTTCCCACCTACTCTCTCACTTCTCAACTCCTCACTGTCAATAAACTGCAGTAAATTAGAAAATTTCTAGATTAAAAAGAAAAAGAGCTTTAACAGAATTTTTTGGCTTCGTATGACATTCAGAAAATTAAGAATAGTGCATGCATTTTTTGAATTAGATTTTTAACATAATCTTATACTAAATGTTTTCAAGAATTCTCTATCAGATATATTTCCTCAAATATTCTGCCTAGAGCAAATTTTGGGGAAATAGTAACTGCACGAAATATTGTTGCCAACACTCTCTACCCTTTCTCTATCTGAAAGTACTTGAAGATCCTATGGAAGACTTTTATGGAATCTATGGGTAATTCAAACCACAGCTCACATTATAACATGACAGCACTTCTGTACAAAGCATAATTATAACAAATAATAAGGAAAAAGTGCTTAGTCTTTTAATAATAGGAGAATTTTTAGGAATAAAGGTTTTTTTTTTTTTTACATGCTCATCCTATTACCTGTTATTTAGTGCAGTTTGAGGTAAAACTAAAAAGGTGACAGTTATTTAGCTCCAGTATGCCCCTGATGGTAAATAGATGTCAAGGCAGATGATAAAATTTATGTCATATTCAGAAGAAATTTTAACCCCAGCTGTACACCTGATAAACACACCATTCTTCAATGTCCAAAAGAAAGCTAAGATGGCTGGTAATCACTAATGTAATGCTGGTGTGTTTGAATTATTAACACAGAGGGAATTTAGGAACTAAGAACCTTAGGTATGAGTATAAAACACTTAGACCTGCATTGTCCAGTACAGCAGCCATACTGAGCACTTGTAATGTGATGCATTTAACTTGAGATGGGCTTTAAGTGTAAAATACACACTGATTTCAGACAGCACAAAAAAAGAATGTTAAATATCTCATTAATGTTTTTTATATCAATGCCATGTTGAGATGATTATATGTAGTTTATGGCAAATAAAATATATTATTGAAATTAATTTAACTTACTTTTATTTTTTTGATGTGAGCAGTAGAAAAAAAATTATTAAATTTATTAGGGCAACTTAGGTTAATGAAATTATATATGTTTCAAGTGTATAATTCAATAATATGTCATTCATATATTGCATTGTGTATTCACCACCCAAAGTTAATTTCCTTCTGTCACCATATATTTGACCCCTTTTACCCTTATCTACCTCTCCTCTCTCTCCTTTTCCTTTGGCAATCACTAAATTGTTATCTGTATCTTTGATGGTTCATTGCAGCATTATTCATTGTGGCTAAGACATGGAAATAACTGAAGTGCCCTACAATAGATGATTGGATAAAAAAAGATGTAATACACACACACACACACACACACACACACACACACACACAGTGGAATATTACTGAGCCATAAGAAAAGATAAAATATTGATATTTGTGACAATGTGAATGGATCTTGAGACTATCATACTAAACAAAATAAGTCAGAAAAAGTTGAGAACAATATGATTTTACTTTTATGTAGGATATAAAACTGAGAGCAACAAATGAACAAGACAAACAAAGGAATACACGTTTTTATACAAAAGTTAATATTGTCTCATCTTGAAAGATAAGTGGTGTGAAAAGCTGACATAAATGGAACTATTTTAAAATAGAGTTAAAGCAGACATTCCAGAGGAATCGCCTTACAAGTCTTACTCCTTGAGCCTTCAGAATGTGTGGACTGGGAAAAAAAATTTTTGGACTAGGACAAATCATCATTATGTTTCAAAAAGCTATTTGCAAAACTAACAGGAAAACAGGCATCCTGACCATACTGTAAACTAAAGACATTTTTAGAAGTAGCACCATTATGTATGGCTAAACAATAACTTAGCTTACTTGCACCTACAGAAATTCCTTCCTCCTATTCATATAATTATTTCCCTTCTCTTTTCTCATAAAAAATAAAAATAAAAACCCTTTCCTTCACCTTATTATAAGAACAATATTTGGGTTTCTACTTGAATCAATGCTTCCTAAATAGCTATTCTTTGTGATCTCAAATAAAAACAAGTTTGTTGCCTCTGACTTTGACTTGTTATTTTAGTTTAACAATAGATTAAAACATATTGGTATATTAATTGGCAATGGGGATTTATTTTTCAAAGAAAAATGATAACATTTCCAGTTCATTCTGGCAACTAGCTCAGCAACTTTCAATACAGCTCCTTTCAACTTCTCATTAAAATACCCAAAGACAGAAAATACATAAATACCCAGAATCACAAAGAAAAATATAACTCTCAAGCAGTCTAACACTATAATCTTGGAGGGACTGACAAAAATTGCTAGGCCAATAGGACTAGGTTTAGAAATATAATTCAGAATTCAGCAAATGACATATTCTGGCTTCAGTTTATGGGAAAATTAAACGACTACCGAAAAATATAAGCAAGGAAATATTTGTTCTTCTAAACTATCTTTGCTACTAACTCAGAAAACTAGAGACTGTGTCAATCAGAAAATCACATAACTCTTTTTCTGTTCCTTTCAAGTGCCAAAGGGATTTAAACCAAGCCATGCCACATTTGTGCATTCAGAATAAGATTACAAATCCAAGATAATAGTCAAACCATAAAAACTCAGAAAATACTGATAATTATATCCATGTGCATAGCACTGTAATTACTATCTTTAATAAAGATCAGAAAGGAAGAAGTAACATTTTTATTCACAAATTACATTTCCATGTAAATAGAAATTCTTACAAGTTCTACCAAAAAAAAAAAAAACCCTTCTCATTTAATAAGTGAATTTTCCAATACAGTTGGTTTAAAAAATGAATTCACAAAATAATTGTATTTTTATAGATTATCAATAGATGATTAAAAATGATATTTAAATTATTATTTATAATAGCAGCTCCTAAACCATTTTTAATAAAACATGTACAGGAACTCCACAATGAAAATTAAACAACATGACTGAGAGAAATTAAAGAAGACTAGATAAATGAAAAGTTTTACCATGTTACTGAAAGAAAAGACTCAATACTGTTAAGATATTAATTCTCCCTAAACAAACTGATCTGTAAATTCAATGCGGTCTTCATCAAAATACTATAAGGATTTTTGTCAAAACTGCCAAGCTAATGCTATAACATATGGAAATTAAAAGTACCTAAAACAACCAGTCACATAAAGAAAAAAAAATTATGCTTCTTTGTCATGTAGCATTATTGTGGAAATGGTTAACTGTAGAGAAATTCATAAGACAAGGGGTGCAAACTAAGACAGTAGGGTTGCTTTCAGGTCTGAGTGTAATATGGCAAGCAGATGTCAAAAGAAAATGAAGAGAATAAAGAGTAATGAGAAAATCATTACAGGAAGATGGAAAATAGCAAAACATATTACGATATCGATAAACTTATTTAAAAATATCACCTATAATAACTTGGAAGATAATAAATATACCTAATGGATTCATGACCTTGAGAAAACAGGTATCTAGACAAAATGCTAAAAGCATCAGCTGGCTTATTCTAGCCACATATGATAGGGTAATGCAAGAGAGAATATAGCTCAGATAAAACTGGCCAATATTTATACATACTGAAATATTTTGAAAGCTCAAAAGTTCTAGCACTTGCTGAGTTGGAAAGTCAAAATGTGTCATCTACAGTCTATATCTCTATGTATACCCATGATCTCTGTCCTGTTTATTCTGTATTGCTTTCTCATAATCTTCCCTTCTTTTGTGTACACTGAACTATAGTTAGTTTTTGCTTGGATTCCCACAGAATAGCCAAACTTTGAGCCATTAAACATAACAGAGTTAAACTAACTCCTTGATTTTAAAAAGTTTGACAATAAATTAACTGAAAGAAAAAAGATGTCCAAAAAGTTAATTGCCAAGATCCAGTTTTTATTAAAAATAAAATACATTCTAAAGAAGACGGCACCAGATGACATACATTATAGTATTTCAGTGGTGACCTCTGAATGGTTAGTAGTAAATTGAGGCATTCATTTTTATTTTTGCATACTCTATTTTCAAATTTTTAAATATAAACATGTTTTGATTCTCTTGCCAGCAAAATAATAAAAAATAAAATCAAATTTTTATTGAGGAAAGAAATTATGAAGATTTGAAACCTTAAATGATGCCATGTTTTTTCCTATAACCCAACTATCTATATAAAAAATAAAACAGAAAAAAATTGTAATGAAGCCAGTAATGTCATATAATAATTAGACTGTAATTACATATTGCCAACAGGGACCATTAAATATAAAAATTGTTTCTCACTAAAATCACTACTGTATTTTTTAAAGATAACACATGAACAATAATTTTCCTTCAAAAATGACCAGTTAACTTTCAACCACATTTATCTTCATATTTGAATCTCAAATTGCCCACAGCATAGTGTTCCAAGATTATAATCAACATGGAGCAATCATTAGTACGTTATATTGAATCCTCGATAAATAGAAACATTTCTAAAAATAAACAAGAACACTGTTTTCTATCTTAAATTTAGTAGTTTATTATCAATGTTTCTAAAATTATTATCTAAAATATTAAAGTATATTTATCCTAATGCTGATTTTGTAAAAATGTAATGAAAATAAATTCTCATCTTAAAATCTAAAAAGGTATATACTTAAATTCTAAAATGTATGACCACAAGGCAGGCAGCTGACACTTTTTGACTAAAATATCAGAATAAACTCAATCATCACATACCATTAAGTGGACTTAACTACTTCTTGCTGAGATGAGAAAAAAAATGCCAGCTATCTGTAACCTTATGGGATAAGGCATCATTGGCATGTAGCTTCCATGGTCAAATAGTCTGATGTTGAGATTACATGTATTTAAGTGAAGAGCATTTTACAGATGTAATTATAAAATTTTATAAGACAAGACTTTCATCTACTGAGATTCTACAATGAGCAGTGCATTACAAAGTGCTGTTGGAAAACACAAATGCAAAATGACAGCTACACAAGTGGATGTCATTTTACGCACTCCTATGGTGGGAGCAGAGAACAGTTGCAAGCACCCTAAGGCTGCACCTGGCCTTGAGGGAGAAAGCACTGAGAGAGGAGAGGAGGCATCTGAAAAAATGCAAAGGAAAGGGCCGGCTAAAGTTCATTCCTGACTGCCCTCTCCCCTCTCCAGGACTCTCCAGCTAACATGTTTTCACGTATCTACCTCCCCCACTCAAGGACTCTACAACTCACATCTGTGGATTCGTAATTTGCTATCCAACTATTTTTACCTCCATAGCTGTGTAGGAATAACAAAACTGTGTAAAACTGCTTGTTATGTTACAATTAAAACTCAGCCTTTGGATAGGAATCCACTGAGAAAATACAGGCATCAATAAGTGCTATTTTCTGCTTATAGCCTGTGTCCCTTCTCTCCGAAAATCCTATAACAGTGTTGATAACACTAAGGTAGCAGGTTCTACAAGGCAAAATGACTTGTAAATAAGTAAGACCAGTGGTCTGCAAATTCCTCCCTTCTTGCAGCCCCCCACCCAAAGTTACCCCTCCCATCTTGAGTCATGAAGCACACGTGAAACTTCAGAGAAAGGAATCATGTGCCCTTTGCATGGACACTGCAAGTGTATATAAGCTGTAAGAAATCTAACCAAGGGGAGATCATACTTTGAGTCTGTTGAATGCCCCACACTCTCCACAGGCAATAAATTCTCCTTCCTTTAACAAAGTTGTCTGAACATCCAATTTCCTCCATTGGGTGCTGCTTCCCACAATAGGACAATATTCTAATAGCTCTGTGTTAGGCTCAGAAGAATAAAATTACATCACTTCTGATGAATACTGAGGGTCTCTTATAAACAGACCACATACTTAGATTCTACCTAAACAAGGAGTTTTGTTAGAAAATGTTTTCCAAATATTCAATGTTTTGTGACTTTAGTTTTCATTCTGCCACCATTCCAGTCTGTAAACTCGGCAAGACAAGTTACATAAATTTTCAGTATTCTTTACAGCTGGAAGCAGCACACAGTAAAAAAAACTCTAGTGTCATAAACTATATCCTAAAGCAAGTCCTTTAAGATCTTTGAGTTTCAGATTACTAACTGTTAAAATGTGAATAATGAAAAAAAATTTCTCTTAATTTACGAAGGTTTAGAAAAAAAATCCAACTAGAACTAAAAATTACATCATAAAAGCATTTGAAATCTATTTTTTCTTATTATGAATAATATTTCCAATAATAACTGTCTGCCATTAATGAGGAATCACATTTTTTTGTAATGTTTCCACAAAAACTGAATTTCATTCACAAAAAAAAATTTCCTATTAACAATATTAGTTAGCAACACAAAATACTTATTTTTTCATTAGAATTTTATCTTTTACTACTTGCAGTTTATAGTCCCACATCATATGGTGGCATGCCTGAGTATATGAATGATTAGTGGAAATCGAATTTTATTAATCAATCTAGGCTATAAATTCTCTAGATTACTTCATAATTCACTTCATAAATTTACTTCTTAATTCATCTATTTGTAAACTCAAAATCGTTATACTGCTTGTGGTAAGATGCAAAGGTGAAATTGGTAGGAAGAACACATCAGTGCCTGGTACTCTTGGGACAATATGTTCTTTTTCTAGTTAAACTAACACACATCTGAAAAAATATAGTTAAATATTAACCATTTAGGGGAAAAGCATTTTACCATTTTAATCAGAAATGTCAGTGGTATAAGATTTTACAGTAGCTATTGAAATTTCAAATTCAAATGTTATTTTTTGGCGTGAAATCTGTGTAATAACTCATCTCTGTTTCTATGCAAGAAAAATAGGTTTTGTTTTTGTAGATGTTATACCATAGAAAACTAACTGCTTTCATAGAACAGGTGAGCCACTGAAACATGAGTTAATAAAAATAGACATGTAAGAATTCTCCAAGTCAGGTGGGCTACTGCATGTTTTGCTTTGTTGATAGTCTTCATTTTATTTATTATCAGTTTTATGGTGGTAGTTAATACAGTGAACAAAAATAGACTATTCAGAATAAAGGGAATAAAGAATCTTTCAAATAAATATAAGATTCAGTCTACAAGATTCTTAGGTTATTGAGTAGAGGGGTAAATGAGTGGTATATTGTATTTAGATAATGCTTCCTGTTTTCAAATCACCTTTTTATTTAATCTTTGATTAGAAGATAACAAGATTTCTATACATGTATGAGACTATTAATATGAAACTATCTTCCCATAAGGACACCTCATTAAAATATGGCTTGCAAACATAATGTTGAGGAAGTTATACTAACTTCCAATTCAGTTGAGAAATATCAATTTAACATGTAACTAATGAAACATAACCCATAATACTGGATATGATAATGCCAATGATTTGGGTAATTAAAAGATTATTTGCAAGTAGATACTGATGACTGTGTTCCAACAAGACTAGTCAGAGAAGTGGCTCTGACTGAAGACTATTCTAGTTAATTATAATTATATGAATTATAATTTATAGTAAAGGAAGTGATATAAAACTATCCTGCTATACTTACTTTGTCCCTCTACTTACCAAATACTTTCATCTGAATTTAATTTTGTTTCTTAAGTAATTGTTCTTAATGCAAAGAGGATGCACTCATCAACAAATACAGGTATTCCAAGCTGCTATTTCTCCAAATGGTAATTAATCTATTTATATTCTGTTCCAAAAAAGGGCCTAAAATCAATTTGCTTAACATAGATTGGCTACCTTTCCCAAGATTAAATGTCATCTTGGTGAGCTAATTAAGTCAAATTAATGAGAAATTAAACTCAAGACTGTTTAGAACCCTGACAAATACTGGCATTCCCACTGCTGCATTCCCAAGACCCTGTGAAAAACAGTGGAATGTCTTTTACCAATATATTAAAATATATTTTTCTATATATAAATTACATTAAGGTTTAGATCATTATTAAGGAAACTTCAGACATTTAAACTCACTTTTCTTTATTCACCGTTTTTTCTTTTTTCTTTTGAGGAAAATATAGGAGCTTCTAAAAATAACTTAGGACATAAATTTTAACACAATTCTACGGACTTTTTTAAAGATACAATTAGAGACTATTCAATATTCTTTTATCATTTTTGTCTCTTTATTCAAGTAAAATATAAAACTATTCTCGGAATTTTTTATATCTTTTTTCCTGCAGGAGTGGACAGTTTAGTGGACTCAAATTCACTGTGAAAGCAAAGTAAAATATTATCCTTTAAAATCAGGTTTAAACAGATACCTTCTACTATGCTTGAGTAAAACTGGCAAATATTTATATAATCAACTTTTTCTTATTTTTCCATGAGTGGCTTTATAGCACCTGGTACCTAGGGCATATTTCTCAGATTTCTTCTAGTTACAAGTAAAATAAATGTAAATTCGGTTCACTGAGGTAAGAAAAAAAAGATTATTGACTCATAGTCAAAAGGAAGGATGAGCAAGAATTCAGTTCTCATGAACTATTGATACATGAAACAACAAAAAGCAGACATGAATATAATCAGATTCTCACCCTCCCTCCCTACCTCCCTATTGACTTTTCTTTCAGAATCACTTTCCAACACAACTAGAACTATAGCAATAGGTGGTTCTATTTTTGCCATCGATAAGTCAAGGGCTTGGCACTTCCAGCTCCATCTTTAAAACAAACAAATAAACAACAAAAATGATAAATAGACTCTTGATGTTGTAGGCTGAAGTAACCTACTCCTCCGACTCTGGACCACTTTCTATAACTGGGGAGTGAAGGTGGGTTACAATTAGCTGAACTTAATCAGGTACCTGCCTCTTGAAAAACTGTAGTCAGAAAGGCAAGAATCTAAAGGGGCCTGTAAAAGACCAATGTTAGGGTGGGAAAGTGTTTCTCCAAAAGAAATGGAAGATAACAGAAAAATGACAAAGTATAGTAAGGCAACCACTCCTATTTGTATTAACTGCTATAGTGCATGAGAGACAGTAAGGAAATACTTATTCTTGAACAAGTAAGAAAGGAATGATTGATGTCACTGTCTTGCTGCTGTATTGCCTATTTTGACTTAATGAAGAAACTCAGTACCATTTTTCTTTCAAAAGCATGTTTTGGTGAAGACAATCACCTGTACTAAGGAGAGAAGCAAGTAAAATAGATTGTCTTTGGTGACTTCTATTTATCATCTAATAATTACAAAGCTTTACAACAAACACCATGAATATACATGAATCATTAAGCAACACTACAAGCAATTATATTTCAACAAATTGGACAACCTAAAAGAAATGTATGTTTCTAAAAATATATAAAATTATAAGATTTAACTAGGAAGAAATAGAAAATCTGAACAGACAAATTACTAGCAATGAAATTAAGCAGTAATGACAAAACTCCCAACAAACAAAAGTCCAGGACCAGAGGGCTTCATAGGTAAATTCTACCAATTAAAGAACTAATATCTATTTTTCTCAAACTACTCCAAAAATCTGAAGAGGAAGGAATGCTTCCAAATGTATTCTATAAAGACAGAGTTACACTGATACCATAACTAGATGAAGATATTACAAAGAAAACTACAAGACAATATCTCGGATGAACATAGGTGCAAAAATTTTCTACAAAATATTAGCAAACCAAGTTCAATAATATATCAAAGGGATTGTACACAATGATCAAGTGTGATTCATCCCAAGCATGCAAGGATGTCTCAACATCTGCAAGTCAATCAACACAATATATCACATCAACAAAATAAAGGATAGATCATCTCAATAGATAAAGAAAAAGAATTTGACAAAATTTAATAACATTTTTTATGATAAAAATCTTAACAATAGGATATAGAGGGAACATACATCAACATGATAAAGGCTATATATGATAAATCCATAGCTAATATACTCAATGGTGAAAAGCTAAAAGCTTTCCCACTAAGATTAAGAACAAGACAAGGATGTCTACTCTTAACACTTTTATTCGACATAGTATTGGAAGTCCTACCCACAGCAATCAAACAAGAAAAGGAAATAAAAAGTATCCAAATTGGAAAGGAAGGAGTAAAGCTGTCACTATTTGCAGATGGCATGATAACATATATAGAAAACTCTAAAGACCAACAAAAAACAGTTAGAATAAGCAGATTCACTAAAGTTGCAGGTACAAAATTAATCTACAGAAATCTATTGCATTTTTATATAATCATTAGTAGTTACAAGGAGCAATTAAGAAAATGATCCCATTTACAATTGTATCAAAAAGTTTAAAATACCTACAAATAAATTAAACCAAGGAAGAGAAATACCTGCACTTTGAAAACCGTAAGACATTGAAGAAAAACTTTGAAGGGGAAACAAATAAATGAAAAGATATACTATGATCATGAATTGAAAGAATTAATATTGTTAAAGAGTCCATACTACTCAATGCAATCTACAGACTCAGTGCAATCCTTATTAAAATATCAAAAGTATTTTTTCAGAACTAGAACATCTAATCCTAAAATTTATATGGAACCACAAAAGATTTCAAAATAGCCAAAGCAATCTTGAGAAAAAATGAAATGGGAAGTATCATGCTCCCTGATTTCAAACTATATGACAAAGCTACAATAATTAGAACAGCATGATACTGGCACAAAACAGATACATAGATCAATGAAAAAGAATAGAGAACCCAGAAATAAATCTTTGCCTATCTGGTCAATTAATCATGACAAAGGAGGTGAAATATACAGGGGGTAAAGACAGTCTCTTCAGTAAGTGGTGTTGGGGAAACTGGACAGATGCATGCAAAAAAAAAAAGAAAAGAAAAAAAACTAGACCACTTTCTTACGCCACATACAAAAATAAACAAATGAATTAAAAACTAAATGTAAGACCTGAAACTATAAAACTCCTAGAAGAAAACGTAGAAAACACATCCTTAGAAATATCTTCCTGGATATGTCTCCTCGGGCTAGTGCCGCAAAAGCAAAAGTAAACAAATGGAACTATATCAAACTAAAAAGCTTTAGGTTTTACTTTTTTACTTTTTTTAGTTTTTATTTTTCAACAAAATGAAAATACAACCCACTGAATGAGAGAAGAAATTCACAAATAATATATTTAATAAGGGGTTAATATCCAAAATATATAAGGAACTCATAAACTTAACATCAAAAAAACAAACATTTCAATTAAAAATGAGTAAAGGACCTAAATAGACATTTCTCTAAAGAGGACATAAAGATGACCAACAGACATATAAAAAAGTACTCGACATAATTAAGAATTAATAATCAGGGAAATGCAAATCAAAACCATAATGACATACCTTCTCACATCTGTAAGAATGGCTATTATCAAAAAATCAACAACTAAAAAGTTTGGTGAGGATGCAGAGAAAAGTGAACCTTCATGTACTGTTGGTAAAATTGTAAATTGTACAATTTATAGAGATTCCTCAAAAAATAATAAATAGAACTACCATGTGATCAAGCAATCTTACTTCTGGATATTTATCTGAAGGAAATGAAAACACTAATGTAAAAAGATATATATACTTTCATGTTTATAGCCGCATTAATTACAACAGCCAAGAAATGGAAACAACCAACCTAAGTGTCCTTCAGTAGATCAGTGGGTAAAGAAGATGAAATGAAATATCACTCAGCCATAAAATAGAATAAAATTTTGCCATTTGTGACAACATGGATAGACAAATATTATATCATTTTACTTGTATGTGGAATCTGCAAAAACAAAACAAATAAATGAATAAACAAAATAATACAGAAAGAGACCCAGTACATATAGAGAACAAGCTGGTAGTTGCCAAAGAGGGAAGAAGGGAACAAAAAGAAAATGAATAAAAAGAAATATAAATGAGGATTCTGAGGCTCTATGCAGGCTCCGAGAGAGAGAGAGAGAGAGAGAGAGAGAGGAAAATTTTCCTTTTTTACCACCAAGTTGATAGATTTATATTTGGTTTAAAAAGAAAAAAGAAAAAAGAAAAAGAGTTGCAAAGCTGACTTTTTCGAGCTCTTATTTTGTGCTAAAAACAGGGCAGAAAATGTTACTAGTCCTCTGAAGAAAGCATCATTAGCCCCATCATCCATATGAGGAAAAAGTGGATCCTGATTAAAGAGGTTTAGTAACTTGTGTAAGGTCATGCAGCGGTAAATGGCAGAACTAGAATTCTCTCCCAGGTTTATCTGACTCCATATAAGGAGATTTCAACAGCCATATTTCACTATCCCCTTTAGTACTATATAAGCCAAAGCATATCGCAACTTAAGTGATCTTTCCCCATTTTCAAAGTTGTTTATTTTAATAAAGTTTTCAGTTAGATGGTGTTTAGCATTGATACATACAGTAATACTCAAGGGTGAACTTGCTTTCAATATTTAAAAATATTTATCAAAACATTCCTAGGTATGCTTGACCTGTCCAGGTAGGTGATACATGTCTTACTGAAAATGTATGTGTGTTCATATCATAACACATTGATGTGATTATTTGTATACCTTCCCATCCTCAGATTGTAAGGTTTAAATGATAATAGGGATTAGATTATATCCATTTTTGTAAATCTAGCCCCTAACAATCATGTAAGTAGTCGAGCAAAGACTCAAAAGGATGGCCGAATGCTCACATTCCATTAAGTCTCTCACAACCTCATAGTTTTATCCACCAAGAATAAATTTGGTTTTGTTCATGATTTCCATAGGTCTGTCAAACAACTTGTGCTAAAAAAAAAAAAAAAGCATTTTCCCCTTATAGCTATTTACAATTATGTACGTATGTTTAAATTAAGCATATCTATATATCAAATAATAAACATACATTCTAAGTTAGGAATTGTCCAATAGTGTCACCAATAAAATCTCCACAGTTCTGTCAAATGCAAGACAGTACAGTTTCCTTATGGCTATTTTACGCCAGGCTTTTAGAAATAGTGACCGGTTGAATCCCAGGAACCTGAGAACATATGGTAATTTCAACATGTAAACATATCCTGACTCAGGAAAAATGCCTATGGGTTTGAAAATTTCTCAACAAAAAATTTTATAACTGAAAACTATAAAAATATATGGAATATTGAGAAATCCAAGTTATTAAAAATTAATAGCAGAGTATGTGTGTGCATGTTTACATGTTTATATTAGAATCTTGCCTATGTTTGGAAAGAATGGTTTTCAAAAGCATGTAGCATTTTGTTGTGGGATATAAAACAGAACATAGGACTTCTAATATTGACACTTACAGCTGACCTAGTTGGAAGTATTTCAATTAGAAGTAAAACATGGTAGTACAGTAAATGGAAAAACAAATTATAAAAGGACATTATTTTAAAGCAACCTGAATTGGATCTGGGTTATGTGAGAGATTTTGGACAAAGATTAATGCCAGTTTTTGAAGAGTGCTAATGCATACTTCTATTAATACTCTTCCATGTAGTGTTTACCTGGTCTATAAAATAAAAAATACAATTCTTAGTTGCTTTAATGGTCTTTTTAAAAACACACTATTATGGGGAAAAACATCTGGCAGTATGTGTTTTCGGAAATAAATACTGGAAAGTGTCATATAAGAAGGTATAAATATATTCTGACCTTAGAAAAATGCCTACCTAGCCCCTTTTTTAGCTAAAGTACAACAAGGTATAAAAAAGGATAAAACATTTTTCTCCTCCTATGCAATAAATTATTTGAAATTTCTGAGGTCATGATGAATAAAGATGAACATACAGATGGAGAAATAAATGCAAAATGTCATTTGAATAACCAGTTTATCTAATAGTAAAACAAAATAATTTGGCACACATTTAAATTCTAAGAAGAAAATGAGACAATTTTCTAGCAACTAAAAAAGTTGAATGAAAATTAACATTAATGTTCAAATTAAATTTAAAAAAGGATTATCACTTTGTAACCTCTATAAATGTTGAATTGCTATGTTGTACACCTGAAACTAATATAATACTATATAACTATAATTTAAAAATTGTGTTTTCATAATTTAGGATGCCCTCTTTAGTCTTTAGTTAATATAAAATTATTTCTGAGTTTTCATACACAAAGAGTTCTTTTAAACATTGCTCTTTTAAACATTTAAAAGGGATGTTTGATTCATTTTTTGTTAATGTTTAATAATTTAAATCATTGAACTGTTACTTTTCCTCTGTAAGTAGTTTAGACTGGACCACATACATTTTGATATGTGGAATTTTATATTCATCTTATCAAAGATCATGCAAACATTTCTGAATTCTACTTTCAACTAATTATTGTTTAGAAAATTACTTCCTACTTCCAATGGGCTTCTCAGTTTCTATTTTTGTTCATTTGCTTAAACTTTAGGGTTATTTTCAAGGTTTATATCATTATCATAAAATGCAACATATACTTTTTCAAATGTATTATCATTTTTATTATCATTTAGTATGTCACTGATTTATTAAAAATTCTCTAAGATTAAGAAAGGGCATTTCATTTATCATGCATATAGCATTTGACAAAAATATACTAACACACATATTCAAATATATATCTCAGATTCTCTAAATGCTTATTTTTATTCTTTCGATCTGTCAACAAATGAAGTATAAGAGAAGTTTCCTATTATTCTTTGAGTTTGTCACTTTTCAACAAATGCTCACCAATTTTAGTCACTCTGTATAAAAATTAAATTCAGGATGGAAATTCTTTTGGAAGAGTTTCATGTCTAGGGCCTTGCTTAATGGAGTCTGGTCACCTGACTAAAGCCACACCAGACTGTATACAATGTGGAAATGTAATTCCCCAAAAAGATGTTAGAGTGCTGTTGGGAAGGAAAAATGGACATAGACCAAAGACACAAAAACATCAATAATACAAGGCCCCAATAATATCCAATACCAAAGACAATCTCTTCTGTTCTTTGTAAAATGAGGTGAGAAATCCCTTTAAATGATTAGTTACCGAGGTGATATATACATGACATATTTTCCTGGAGGCCTAATTTTAATATTTGTCAGAAATAAGAAACTTTCATCAACAAAATATTATAAACAAAAATTCCAAATTCACATCAATCTTTGAGATAAACTCCGTCGATAGCACTTCCATGCATGTCATCAGTTACTGAGACCAGAGACCATGCCCTGAGATCTTCCAGGTAAGAGTTCCTTTCCCCCTGCTACACCTTTAACAGATTTCTCTTTTTCCAACAGGTAGGATTTGGTTATATGATAAATAGTGTGAGTCAAGGAGTTCTTCTGAGTTATGCCTTCAGCCTCTTCTGTGAGCATTTTCTCCAGAATTCTGTCCTATTTTTTGTATCCAGGTTTTCTTTCTGAATTCTGCCATTTAAACTGACAACTTATTTCTGCTTTTGTTTTTGCCCCTGTAGCTGATTCTCCCCACCTTCACACTAGCCCAAGGTCTCAGAGCATTATGCCACAGCCTGACATTAACACTGGGATTCCTGTCACCCAAGAGGGTGTATCAGTCATGCACATCCAGGAACATCTAACACCTTCTTTAGTACACTACATTTCACAATATCTATTCTTGCAGTAGAGAAGTATATAATAGCACTATCATAGGTTATATGTTCCTTTAAAAAGCCTGAGACCAATCCCAAATCTCCTGGTACTCCTGTTGTGAGAAAAAAAATCTGCATGTTCCTTTCATGTTTTATGGACTTTGATCATATACCCTTTCATGTTTCATCTTATATGAATTTTAATTTTTACTTACCTAGTTTCTTCAGGAGATGTTCCAGACTTCTAGATTGCAGAGCAGAAGCCATCAATTCTTATGTCAACTGAAATGGCATTATTCTTCCCAATGTTTCAGTTTTCACAGTTCTTAGCTCCATGTTGCACCTATTAAACACTGAGAGGAGGAAAAAATGAAAAAGGATATCATGTGGAATGAGATAGATTTACAATAAAATTCCAGCTCAGACTCTTACTGGCATATATTTAATGAATGTCCTTAATCAAGTTACTTAACTTCCCTCTTCTATATCTAAAAAAATGATAATAATCCCATCTACTTTTCAGTGTTATTTTCAAGATTATAGTATATGTATCATAGTACATGTATTAAATATATTATAGTATATATATAAATGTATATAAAAAGCATAGCACAAAACCTGGAATATAGTTATAATCATCATAGTAGAACACAAAGTTCCCAGACATTAGCACTAAATTTTTCCAGCCACTATCTCATGCTGCTGCCTATAACATCACACTCTTTTGAATATATATGTAGTCTGGTAGCTCTAATGTCCCATTGCTGGCTCAGGCCACCACCCATGCTTGCTCCAGACTCATCATCTACTACTTTGTTAAGACACCTGCCATACCTGGCATGTTCCTCCACACAACCAAGCCACAGCTGCTTCATACTGGATTGCTGCTTGTCATTCCACAAAAAAAATGCGTATAGAAGTGAATATTCCTGCCTTTCATGGAGCTCCTTAAGATTTTATCCTACATTATGGTTGCTAGGTCCCTGAGTTGTTCTGGATTTCTGTATATTCTACAAGACTGTATGCATGATGAGAAATGGCTAGATGCTTTGGATAGGTTTTTCCAGAAACAAACTCTGAGAAAGCTATTTTCATATTAAAGGTTTATTAAGGCATGTACTTAGGAACAACACCTGCAGTGATGTGCTAGAAACAATTTGAACAACTTGAAAGAAGCAATTGTGTGCATCTCTTCCCAGCTCTGAATTCAATGATGTCAAGTTGGTAGTTTAAAATTGGCCACGGTGTGAATATACATCTTGGAAATTGGCAAATGCAACAAAAAACAGCTTTTTATCTCCTGGAGATTCCATTTTTAAACACTTATTAGCACACCACTGTCTGAAAAAGAGGAGGAAAAGCTAGGACTAGGCAGAGAAAGAAGCTGAACTGCTTTAACTTGGCCTCATCCACCATGATAACTCTTATTCCACAGGCCAAGAAACCAAAGTGGGTATTTCGCCAAATATTCCATTTTACGTTTAGGGACTGGGTAATGACCACTAGTCCATGGTCCCTAGTGGACAAACACTCTTCAAACCAGAACTTAATTTATTACCTGGCCCACCTATGCTCTCTGATTCTAACCAAGATATTATGATGACACTTTGGGTGCCCTGGTATCAATGTCAGCTGAGACACTATGTCCAGTAAGTAGCTCTTGAAACATCTGAGTGTTCCCAAGTAAATGACTAAATATCTGTTATAAAAACATCATCAGTATAACTTCAGAGTATCAACAATGATGCATCTACTTCAGGTCCAGAATTTGGTACAGGACATCTATTAGGGACTGTGATCTCTTCATTCCTTATCACCTATAAAGAAGTGAAGGAAGAGGGATTAAACAAAGAGAGAACATGAACTAAGATGCATTGCAACAGAGGCATCAGCCAATCCCAAAGGGATCAGTGTATAACCTTGACCAAGGCAGCTTTCCTTTGCTAAGGGCAACTTCCAGAGAGGGAAGATATTTGGTGCTGGGAGTGGTCCTAGGAAGCAGACTCAGTTCTGAATCATCGGTAGCCAATATTT
The DNA here is from genome assembly GCA_028627145.1 of Eidolon dupreanum. Classification (NCBI taxonomy): domain Eukaryota; kingdom Metazoa; phylum Chordata; class Mammalia; order Chiroptera; family Pteropodidae; genus Eidolon; species Eidolon dupreanum. The sequence goes on along the minus strand of CM053509.1, from coordinate 96,514,895 downwards.
TAGTAACTGAGGAAAGTCTTAAAGTGAAGGTTCTATTCAGCATTATACAGTATCCAATATCATTGAATCCATTTAAAATAAGAGACCCTACAGAACCACTATATGCAGAACCATCATTCTCCAACATTCATAAGGCTTTGTGTTCAGCTTAGCACACCAATCTCCTTCTCTCAGCCTACATCTTCTCTCATCAACTCTAAGGTTCTTCCTTGAAATTTTGCACCATAGCATCCTCACATACCCCAAGGTTTCCAGAGGTATTTATATATGCATAAATATTGACCAATGTCACTTGGATTTATTTATTTGTTTTCCAAAAGGTTCATCAACTATTATGTAATATGAGTTAATTCAAAAATATAACAAAGATGAGGAAGATTTTTCAGTCTCATACAACCAATGCCAATGATGCTTCTGCAGGGCAACATATCACAGTTTTTATCACCAGACCATTGCTTATAATCTTGAGTTATACTGAAGATATTTCTATAGTATATATTTAGCTTACAAAATAGATGGGGTGCAGTCAGCAAGAAATAATTCTCACACTAGGATAACTAGGCAGTTAGGGGAAGACCTTGACATATGGTTAATGTTTTTAGAAAGTTTCAGAGGCACAGTTATATAGCATTTGCAATTAGCATCTAACAAGGAATTAGATTTGTTTATGCATGCTTCGGGAAGAAGAAAAATTACAGAGGATACTTCCAAGGCACCAAGTGTGATGGGAATTGATGAAATATTGAATGAAAGCCCAAAAAATAACTTTTCTGGAAGCGATGCTCAGGTCTGCATATCTGGCCATGCTGAGAGAGGAATGAGGTAATAGGTTTCAGGATGATTTTCTATCTAAACAAGTTTGAAATAGCTTAAGGAATTAACAAGCTTTGTGAGCTGATTCAAGATTATAGGAAAAATTTGTAATGTGCAATATGCTCATGTGGGAACTCTTAAAAATCATCTCTGTGATTGTCAAGTGATGAAGCCATAATCACATCACTTGTATCCATCAACCTCCTGACTCAGAGGTTTCTGTAAATCTAATTTCTCATTAATTGTATTTCTTTCACATATCTACATTGAGAACTAGAAAAAAAATAGCCTTTTATGCATATTGTCAAGAAATGATGTCCTAATGTGAAGCTAATACTGATTCTTGACTTCATGACAGGGTTGGCATTCTCCATCTGTATTTGTAAGGGAAAGGAGTGATTTACTCCAACCAGACAGGTAGCAGTATATGGGGAAGACAAAGCCCGGACAAACATAACTCCTAAAAGAGCTGATTGAATACAAGGAGACCAGTCTGGACCAGACCATTTGTAAAACCAGAGCCAATGACTTAATGTGTTGTATGGAATCCATCCGTGTTAGAGGTGGCTGCCAATTTATGATAAAGTTTATATATGGAGTTAATTATACTCAGGACAACTTTTAAGACTTCCTGTTTACTATAGACCACAGGAAGCTATGTACCCATTTTTGCTCATGAAAAAGGTATAACTTAAAAATGTCTTACAGAAACACATTTTATTCATCCTGTATACTCCAATATTTTATATTTAGTTTTCATATATATTATAACACAGTGATACATACATAATAGTGTTGATAATCATGTGGTAGTGTTTTCTTTAAATATTAAAAATGGCACTGTTGATAGTGACACCAGGCACAGGTACACTTATTCTTCATTTTATCTGCCTCTTTGTTCTGGTGTTTATGGCCCAGGCAGCTGGAAATATATTGATTCCCAATAATCTGAGAATATAAGCATCCAGTAAGCTATAGCAATACCCCTAGGAAGAACAGTGTTATCTTTGTGAAGTCTTCAAGACTTTTCTGAGTGAGTGATGCGGGGGGCAGTATATCAATATTTACTTCTTCTGGTTTCTGTGGTGATAAATTAGTAGAACTTCTGGAACTATAATTTTAACTGTGTCAGCCTCCATGAAGATAGACCCAGAATCAGTAAAAAGAAAAGCTACTTGTACTCCTCTACACAGAGGCTGCCAGTCTTTTCATATCTTATTTTCTTTTTTTAACTCCCATTCCTATGTCCACTTCAGTCTTAATTCAACTTAGATTATTTATTCTATTATGTACGACACTGTCTTATTAATATATTCATCTTTTTCCCAATTATTCTTCTATCAAAACTGGCTGATAAATCCATGGTCTAGATCAATCCAGCTGTTAGTTTCTCCAGTATTATATCCAAAGTTCTGAATAATATTAAAGACAATTGCATAAATTTGCCTATTAGACACGTATTGGCTTTCATAAGGGCTTCCATACCCTTAGCTAATATTTTAATATTTCCATCGTTTTCTCTCCCAACAGTGTAGTCTAAGTGATTTTCTCAGACTTATTGTCCAGTTTATGAATTCTATTTTCAGCTGTGTCTAAATCTTTGTATTCAGAATATTTTTAATGTATAGACTATTTTATAGAAAAACCTTTTCAAACTCTTCAACTCTTTATATATTTTTTGGTTCCTATCTATAACCTCTGTTTTTTTTTTTTTTATCTCTTTGAATAGTTTGATTAAACTTATTATAAACTTCCTTTCAGATTACATTGTTATTTCTAACTCTAGCCATCTAAATTCTTCCACTTACTGGACCTGTGACTCTCTCCCACAATGGTTGATTCTGCGTGATTTGAACACTTTCACTATAAGCTCATCCTCATCCTGCCATTCTGTATTCCTTTTTGGGAGAAGTCAAATATACTCTGGACTGTGGAAACATCTGACATGACAGTTTCTTGCTCAACACTGCAAGTCCCAGATATTTCACTGGCTCTTAATTTCTTGACCCCTCACATGCATCTGACACAATTCTAAAGTTTTTATTTTTCAAATATATTTTTCCCCATGGACAAGATAATAAAAGGTAAACTTTCTTGCTGCTTCCTAGAGGCTGTGTATGGTGCTTTTCTAGTGTTGATTTTAGAGATGGAATAGCCCTTGATGATTCTGCCTGTAGGCAAGAAGCTTAGCACTAGTTCCTTAGGTATATGAGGTCCAAACATTTCTCTTTCTGAGTGTATCTAAAACACAGAACCAAGCTGTTAAGATCTCAATATATATTTAATAACCTCATTAGGTGTTGGCAGAATCCCATGATCACAGCTCTGATGCTGCATGTTTTCTTCATTTTTATCTCATGGTGGTTTCTTTCTCTTGATTTTGAGCTTGGCTATGTTTCCAAATATTCTATGGTTTATTTTAGCCAGAATTCTCTTCTGTATAGAGCTGTTTGTGCCTCATCTGACATATTTCTTGTGAAATCTAAAACTTAATCTTCATGACATTTTAAACAGAATTGAACTGGAAATAAAAACAGAGCATAGATATCTATCATATCAAAATAATGTCACAGGTATGCATTTATTCAATATTTTTTTATATATTCTCAGTATTCCAATTAGGCTTTGAGGTTTATTTTATGCCAAAAGATGAATGTCTATCATTAAGTTTATTCTTGAGAATTTTTTAAACTATATTTTCCCTCTACTTACTGGTGAAATGTAAATTTTTGTTTTATTTTAGTAAACTCTCTATTATTAAAAATGCATATTAACACATTAGGAGGCCATTATATTAGTTCAGTTAGAAGATGAGGTATCTTGAAATAGAACAGTAACAATGAAAATTAATAAAAGTTCATTTTTAAGGCTATTTTAAAATTGTGGTTAACAGGACTTGATGGTCACATTTGAGAAGTGGAGAAGACAGAAGAATTGAGGATGATATCCACATTCTACCTTAATGGAGGATGGAGGTGCCTTTGACAGAGAGCAGACTGGTGAAGGAGCAGATATGGAATCAGGATAGAAAGATTAGAATGAGGGCGCAAAGTTTATAGTAAACTTATGCTAAAAACTCTTTATTATATAATTTATTGTGCCACTGAAGGAAGATAATTTGGAGTAAGGCACAGATTCATGGAAACATATGAACCACTAGAGAGGCTCTGAGTAACTAGAGAAGACAGGAACAAAGGACTAAGAAGGTCCGAGATAGAGACAAGATATCTAAATGTCCTCTCCCAAAGGAGTCATGATGAGGTCAGTAGGTCAAAAGAAGCTTTTTCTGTGCAGTTGGCGGAAAGATATTGAAATAACATTTAGAACACCCCATTTCTATATCTGACCCATCACAATTATTAGTCTTCAGTGATTAAAAAAAAAGTAAAATTTATCTTTCTGTATTGAAAATAGGCAGAAGAAGAGACTTCACTGAAATAAAATGTTCATTTGCTTGATATATTCTGAATAGATTTGGCAGTGGAAAAACATTTCCTTCTCTATAGCACTTCAGCATCTTTATGCTGGAGTCATCGGCACAGTCATTAGCATCTTAATTTAGCTGTGGGTACTTCGTGCATGAAGTAGACGGAGTGCATTTTTAAAGGTTTTTTCTGGACAGTTTGGCTGTGATAGAATGTTGAAAGATAGCCTGAGGCACTTCTTGTCCAATATTGTACATGTCCCTAATGAGAGAGGAATGACTTCATTGCCAGACAAATATGTGTGAGAGACTAATAAGCCAGTTAGCGCTATTATCAGACCAAATGAGCCACCTAAGTGACAGCATGACTGAAGTGTAGGCTACATTCTCTTCCGCCTTTGCCTACAAACATGAATTCATACACAGGCACACTCTTTGTCAGTCTTCTTAAGAAATTCCATCATGGAATTTAAGCATTTCAAAATTCAGAGTTAGCTTCTTTCCTGCAGAAAAATCAACAATTCCATAGTGAGGGGAAAAAAAAGAGACCATATTGCTGTATTGATTGCTTTATTGCCCTTCCCCCACTCCTAAAAAAAAATAAAATAAAAACAGGATCCACAGCTTCATAGATCTCATAATCATCTCTGCTCTATCAGAGAAGTAAGGCAGGAAAAAAGAACAGAAAAATATTTCTTCAATATTGCTTCCTGTATGGAGTGTAAGAACTTTCATAAAAGATAAGAAGGTCTTGATTAATTAGTTAATTAATTCTGAAAACACATATTGATGTCCTACCCCTAATGAGGCTTTTGTGTCCCTGGGTAAACAAACACGAGGATTGTAACTCCAGACAAGCTGAGGTATATATGGCCATCTATTAACAAACTTGTAGAATATTACTTTTGGTACATTAGGACTCTTTTTTTCCACACCATTTCTTATTTCCCATTACTCTTTTCTCCTTTTAGTCATCTACCTTCAAAGTTTGTCAGAAAAGTCCCTGAAAACATTTAATGACCTATTTAAATGGCCTATTAAAAAAAAAAAAAACTAAAATAGAACAAGAGATAATAAACTTTTTGGTAATAAAAAGTATTATTTTAAACAAAAAGGCTATTAATACTAACACAGTAGTGAAAATCTTAAACAAAATAAGAATGTCTGTTATCAATATTTTAAATATATTTTTTAAATTCCCAACTTGTTTTTATCCAATCCACTTCACTCAGGCAGCTGAGTGCGTAAACATAATGCCATTCTATCATGTTACCACTCCCATGAAAAACTTTCAATAGCTTTTTAACGATCTTCAAATAAAAAGCAAATTTTAAAAGTAGACTTGTAAGCTTTGTATAACCTCCTGAGCCATCTAATAGTGCCCCATTCCCTTTAGCTCAAAAAGCATCAACCAATTGGGCCTTCCTTTTTCTTTTTCTTTTTTTCTAGTTTTACTGAAATATAAGAGACAATCAGTTGCTCACATTTATGTTGTACAATTCAATGAGTTTTTTTCCAACTATAGTTGGCATACAAATAATATATTAGTTTCAGTTGTACAGCATAGTGATTTGAGATCTATATAACTCACAAAGTGATCACCCCACTAAATCTAGTACGCCCCTTTCCCCTTACATGTTTATTACAACATTGTTAACTATTTTCCTTATGCTACACTTTAGATCTCCATGTCTATTTTGTAACTATCCATTTGTACTTCTTAATCTCTTTGCCCGTTTTCACTATCCCCCCTCAACCCCCTTTAGATCTAGTAGCCCTCAAAATATTCTCTGTATCTATGATTTTTTCCCCATTTTTGTTGTTGTTTATTTTGTTCTTTAGATTCTGCATGTACATGAAATCATGATATTTGTTTTTCTCTGACTGACTTCATTCAGCACAATACCCTCTAGGTCCATCGAGGCAATTTTTTCCACCCCCTTCCTTTTACTCTGTATGTGTCTTTTAATCTGAAGCGAGTCTCTTATAGGCAATATATATAGGAGTCTTGTTTTCTTATCTACACAGCCACTCTATCTTTTGGTTGGAGCACTTAATTCTTTTCCATTTGAGGTACTTGTTGATAGGAATGAAGTTATTACCATTCTTTATTTATGTTTTAGGTACATGTTTTTGTTTTTGTTTTTCTTAAAGAAGTCCCTCCAACATTTCCTGTAATACTGGCTTGGTGCTGATAAATTCTTTTAGCTTATTTTTGTCTGGGAAGCTCTTTATCTGTCCTTCAACTCTAAATGATAGCTTTGCTGGATAAATTATTCTTGGTTGTAGATCCTGGGTTTTCATCACTTTGAATTCTTTGCGCCAAGCCCTTCTGTCCTGCATAATTTCTTTTGAGAAATCAGCTGCTAGTCTTCTGGGTGCTCCCTTGTAGGTAATTAACTGCTTTTCTCTTGCTGCTTTTAAGATTCTCTCTTTGTATTTAACCTTTGGCATTTTAATTATGTGTATTGGTGTGGAGTTTCTGGGTTCATCATTTTTGGGATTCTCTGAGCCTCCTAGGAAATATATCTATTTCCTTCACTAGATTAGGAGAGTTTTTCATCATTATTTCTTCAAATAGCTCTTTAAATTCTTATTCTCCTTCAGATACCCCTACAACCTGGATGTATTTACATTTAATTTTGTCCCATGGTCTCCTTAAATTATTATTATAGTCTTAGCCTCTTTTTTCTTGCTGTTCTGATTGGGTGTCCTTGGCTTCCCCATGCTCTATATCAATGTTTCTATCCTCTTCTTCCTCCACTCTGTTGATTCCCTCTAATATACTCTTCATCTCAGATAATGTGTTCTTCATTTTTGAACTTCATTTCCCTTTTATAATTTTCATTTCCATTTTTATGTTTTTAACCTCTTTGTTAAAGTTCTCACTGAGTTCATCTACACTTCCCCTAAGTTCATTGAACCTTTTTATAACTAGTGTTTTGAACTCTGTATCTGTTAGATTGCTTGACTCCATTTTTCCTGGAGCTCTGTTCTGTTCTCTCATATGGTTTCTGCTTTGTTGTCTTCTCATTTTGCCTGCCTTTCTGTGCCTGTTTCTATGTACTAAGCAAAGCTCCTACATCTCTTGATCTTATTAGTGCAGCTTTGTGTAGTAGGTGTCCAGAGGTACAGTCTAAGACAGGTTTAGCTGCAGGTCAAGTTTGGCCCCAGCCTGTGCCACTCTGGGGCCACCTGTTAAGATTCAGCAAGAAATCCACAGGTGCTATGCTTACAGTTGCCTCAAAAAGCCACATGAGAAACCAAGGCCAGCTGCCACCAGTGTGCATCTTGGTGCAGCTCATCAAGGAGCACCAGACTCGCCGAGGACACAACTAGATGTGGCTTGAGTGGGGCTGTGAGTTGTGGGAGGTGGAGTTTCAGGGAATCCTCTGGGTGGAGCGACCTCTGTTACCCAGTTTGATGAAGTCTCAGCTATGGTGGTGCCGAATTGGCACACTGGTGGGGGAGGCTCAGCAGAGGAACAATGGATACCACCAACACTTCTGCCTGGGAGAGAGCCTCACCTTTGGCCCTTGCTCTAATGGTTCAGTTTCCACCTGTAAGTCCTTGGTGTTCCCCAAACAGCCAACCCAGCTCTAGTGCTCAGAGTGAGCAGGTCCATCACCATGAAAGTCCAGTTGTGGACATGGCCCCTTTAAGAGGCCTCTGCAGCTGCCGTTGTCAGCGTCTCTATCCCACTTAGACATTTGGCAAACAGATAGTAAGGAGAAGAAAGATCAAATGGATCAACTGTATATGGTAAATCAAACCATTTCTTCAAGGCAAAAAAAAAAAAACAAAAACCTTTCCTGTCAAAGAATATAGATAATTTTTTCAAATAGATAATTTCCCTTCTCAGTCCTGAACAAAGTTTATAATTATATATCTGTGGATCATTAATGGGTTTGTCCTATTTTAGGTTCCAAAGTTCTCAAAGGCATAAACCTATTTATTCACCATAATATCACAATACATAACACAGTGCCTGAAATACTAGGAGGTGCTGCTAATAAGTCCTTTTTAATTAACCCATTTATTCTTTCATTCAACAAACATTTATTAAGAAGTTACTATGTATACAGCTCTGTCCAAGATACTAAAAAATATCATGAGTAAATCATAGAAATATAAAATCATTTTATAACAATAGTAGTCACAAATCCCATATGGCTTCTTTGGGTTTTGGGTTTTGTTTTGTTTTGCTACTGTTGTGGACATTTGATAAAGTATAACAGAAAACATGAAAACACGGTGAAACTATGTAATAAAGAACATAACAAAAGTTTTCCACATCACTTTTTAAAGGTTTGACATTTTCAGAAGTAGAATCTGGAGTAACTAGAGGAGATGGAAGAGTGCAGGCCCCTTAGTACCACTTCTCTGAGCTGAGTTTATGGCAGACCTGGAGAAAAAAAACAAAACAAAACTCAAGTCTGTACTTGCTGTTTATGACTTGTAGTGCTGGCATTCCAGTGTGTTCACTCTCATTCTAAAATATCCTGTATCAAGTTCTCTAAATAAAGATATCAAAAAATCTTCTATATGATTTTTAAATTAGTACAATTTAATTTTAGTTCCAGCTATTATTGCAATGTTAAATCTATTTGGAAATTTGAAAAAATAATACAGTATAAGGTAGGCAAGCTTTATTTTGTTTTTTCAAGCAGGAAAAAATAATAAATCAGAAAAAAAAAAAAAGAATTTCAAAAACAAAACATAAAATTGCACATCCTGCTTTCAGTAAAATAGTCCAAATGAGAGATTCAAATTATTGTTGTTTCATTTAAATAGTTTGGAATATCTAAAATGAAAGAGTCACAAGCTTGTTTTTGTATCACTTATCTCAGATATCCTTTTTCAAGAACATTAAAGTAGAAATAATGTCAGCGATAGCTTCATATCATGTTCTGGAAAAACACCAGAAAATTACCCACCCCTGGTGCAATGGATGTAGAACTGCCTAAATTATTCAAACAAATCATAGCACCTATGCTTGCACTGACTTTTAAATGATTCTTTTTGATATGAGTTATTTCCCATAGTGGATACTCAACTCTAATCTTTACTGTCCTTCATTTCTCAGAATTTTCTAATCTATAATTCTGTTTATGTGTCATACAATTGTCAAAACTCTAGTTGACTTCTTGACTACCAGAATGGGAGACTTATATTAAATCTGTTTTTAGTGGCTTTACCTAGTCAAGAAAGTTAGTGTTATTCAGTCACTCAATCATTCAAAACATTTATATCCCTTTGTGTACTAGAATAGTGCTAAATACATGAAATAGAGATATTAAAAGCCACAGTTCTTACAATCTTACATTTAAGGATGTCATCACTCAATTGGTACAGACAATTAAGGATACAATTACTATATAGATATACAAAACAATTTCTCTCTCTCTCTCTCTCTCTCTCTCTCTCTCTCTCTCTCTCTTTCTCTGTGTGTGTGTGTGTGTGTGTGTGAGAGAGAGAGAGAGAGAGACAGACAGACAGACAGACAGAAACACAGATTACTATAAAAGGACTCAGATATGCCCTGATTGGAGGCTATTGGCCTGGGGAGCTATAAGCAGGCTAACTAAAAGCAGAGCATTTTATATAATTGGTTTATTTCAATAATAACTATATTTCGTAATTTGCTTAAAAATAGTATACAAAATCTTTTTCATAACTTATGATCTAAGATTTATGCTAAATTAATTGATATTTATTAAATATCTAGATCATTTCTAAGTAAGATTAAATACTGAAACATGAATTATTATGCATAAATTTAAGTTTACTTTAGCTTTTTATTTCATATGGTACAAAAAAACTAGAAATTTGAGTCTGTAATAAACATGTTTTTTTGGTCACATTGAGAAACTGTACTATAAAAAGTGAATTCCTATAAAAATTGTGAAATGATGTATTCATAAGCTTTTCCAGTCTGCTACAAAATGCTGACATATGACGCATAGCTCAGAATTATTTATTTGTTAGTTTTCTCTATAAAATAAGTTATTAGTAGTTAAAAATGATAACCAAGTGGGTAAATGAAACTATTAAAAGCAATAAGGATGAAAAGGAACAACTTTGTATGCAGAGTATGAAAGGTATGTAAGATGTATTTTTGTTAGGGAAAAAGGAGAGTAATTTTATCCTAAAATAAGTCAATTGGTTGTTCCAGAAGAAAAAGATATAAGACAAAGCTATAATGGATATGGAAAGTTGCAGAAGTTCTGCAGAAAAGTAATTTAATTTCTAGTGGTCAAATCTAATTGAAATTTAATGGTTTTTAAAAAATTAGCTTTAGTATCAATCGTGTTAGGTAGCTAGTCAGACATGAGAAACAGGGAGACAAAGGACCGGAGGCCCCGCCCAGAGACTGCCCAAGGAACATCCCATTGGCAGTTAAAAAATCTCTCCAGCATCCAGGAGACAAAGGACTGGAGGGTCATAACTTATAGCTGGTTTAATCCAGCCACAGATGCTTGCACAGAAGGTACTACCCTAACCTGCCCACAGTCTCAGCCTCATTATACCATCATTATAATACTATGTTTATGCCCGAAAGTTCATGACTCTAATTATAACAGACTGAATTCTGGGTAAGCACATCCACACTAGGCAGAGTTATACAGCAGCCAAGTGTCAATCAAAATGATCTCAAGTGTCAATCACCTAGGAGTGCCTTTGTAACCACCTACCGTGGTCTTAAAATAATACAGACCTTCCCACTTCTGGGTTGTTACAGCTCTCTTGGCTGAAAATCTACTCCTTCCTTGTGGCGTACTCTGTCTCATCTTTTTACCTCTCAAATTCCACAAGGCTATAGCCTTCCTTAGCATGACCCATTTCCTTCTAATATATACTTTCAATAAATCTTACTTCTTCTAAATCTCACTGAACTGTAATTCTTTGCTACGTAGGCAAGGAAGAACTGAGGAAAAATGTTAATGGCACTTCTGCATCATTACCTGCCCTGTGCTACTGCGGCAATCCTGAAGTTCAAATCATCCCCAAAAGGTAACAAATAGTATACAAATAGCAAAATGGAAATAGCAGAAAGGAAAAATTTTCCTCTACACCTTCTAGGTTCTTCTGGATGGTCCAATAATCAAATTGACATGAGACAGATTAGCAGGAGAAAAACAAATTAAAGTTTGATAACATATATAACTCTTGTATACATGGGAGATACCAGGAAAACTAAGCAACTCTGAAATGGCAGAAGTTATCAAGTTAAGAAGCTGGGCCAGCTACAGACAAAAAAAATGTGTGGGCGGGGAGTCAATTATCAGAGGTGATCAGGGAAAGCACAGTAACAAAGAGTAAGATTGTTGAAAAGATTTAAGTCCTTGCTTTCTTCACTGATAAGAGCTTCTAAAGTTAATAACATCCCCCTCTTTCTGGAAAAGTGAGGAAGACACCTTTACAAATGGAGATTTCCCTTATAAATGTACATGTCTCTTACAGAGGGGTAGTTTGTCCTCTATTCTCCTATGTCCATTGTTTTTTTAAAAATAATCGGCCTAAAATAATCCTTATGCCAAGCAGACATATCTTGGGGTGGCAAACTTTGCTTCCCTACAAAACCTAGTGTTTGCTTTTCTCTCTGGAAAATGACAAAATTTTCTTGGATTATTGGTCTGCCTTAATATGATTGTAAAATATATTCCTTACCTTTGAATAATCCAGCTGGAAAGTTAAGATTCTGTGTCTTATCAGAATAATTTCCTGTGCTTTATGTTGACTTTACTATGTCCTCTATTATTTAAAAGAAATCTTCTCACTGTTAAAAAGGCCAAGGATTTTTTACAGTTATGTTACCTCTTATACTTACTTTTGAAAACTTTTTATTGTCACTTCATTTAAATAGACAGCCAAGCATTTTTCTCAATAATTTATGATCCAATTTAACCCATTTCCTGTTTAGATTAAAAAAAAAAAGTACAATAAGCTGCCAGAGGTAATTTAATTTTACATAAACGTTCTTTGAGGCAGAATCATATCTGACTGGTTTTTAATGTGAAAGTAAAATATAAAAACTGTTCTTGGGGTTATTTTTAAACAGAACTTGTCTCTAATCTTAATGTAACAGAAATGTATAAGATGATCAGTATTTAATAATTTTTTTCATGCGGTAAATTTCAAAGCATGGAACAACACAAAGTGGAACATCACATTCCACACAAAAATATCGGATTTCTCTCCAGATCTTGCCATCCTTGTTGTTGTGTGAGCAGCAAACTGCAGCAGCCAGTTGAATTCTGCTTCCTGATGTCAGTGGTATGCTCTTGGGGAAATGTCTTCCATACAGGAGAAGAGGTGTGACATCATCAGAGCACAAATGACCTCAAAGATATTGCTGCCCTGGCATGTGATGCTTTTCTAGCATTTTTTAATCAATGTCAGTCTGAAATTTACATGGCTGATTGTGTGCTCAGGATTATCCTTGAATAGGATGTAGGAGTTCAGCACTGTAATGTTTAGAAGGTGTTGAATTTCTTATACCAAAATTGTGCTTTATGCGCTCAGTTGGATAAGATGTGTACATCTGATTGGCCAAGTCAACTGCTCACATATTCTCATTATAATCTACAATGACACATAGCTTCTTAGTTTTTTGTCCATTTCTGTTGTCTGCTTCAATCACAATATCATTGTGGAATGTTGACAACGTTGTCATCTCTTTTTCACACCATTTCAGTGCCATAAGTTCACCACAGAATCTGGCCGCAGTCATCACCTTTGCAATCCTTTTTTTTTTTCAGATAATTTGGCATCTGTTTTCTGTTCAAACAAGCTGTCCCAACTGCATCAGTCCTATTTTGATGTAATTCTCTGAAAAGCATGGGATAAGGTTAGGGCTGTAATCTGAGAGTTATCTCAAGGATAAATGCTGCAGCTGCAAATGCCACCAGCAAATATTCTGAGGGCAAATATGAAATGGGTTAACCAGATGTTCAAACCTCTTGACAACATTTAATATTTGCCTTCCCAAAATCGAGCTTATATCCTAAACATTTTTTATGCCTAAAACTGTATGTGGGATTTTCCAGAGATCCCTTGAAAAGTCGCAAAAAATCTTTAACCTTGTAAAAAGAGAGATGCAAAAAATAAATTTTTTGATATGCTGAATTGCATGGTAAGCAATGTCAAATAAGAAAATATGCTGAACCTTACTGAAGTTGTGTTTGTATGAGTAAATATTAATATTGACAATAAGAAAATTCTGAGTTACCCTAAATTAAATTATAGCAGGCCAGAGGGTAGAAGGAAGAGAAAAGAAAGGGTTAATCAGTTACCAACTGCAGGGTAAAACCAACAAAAGACTGCTTACATTCCTGAGTATATATGCTAACTTTGAATTAACTTCCAGCTGGCTATTTCCATAATTAACTAAAAGAGAATAGCCAAGCCACTGACCCTTAAGAGCCTCTGCTTCTTATTTATGCATGAACTTTCCAGATTATTGCCCACAACCAATCCAAGAGGGTGAATACTTCTTCCTTAAATACTCTGTACCTACCCTAGCACTAGCCCCACTTCACTTTATCCCATACCCCCTTACCTGTAGTCAATGCAAATTCTTTCAAAACAACTTACATCTTTTTTCCCCATACTTGATATGTAAAATAAGCCTATTAGCTCCAGGAGAGCAGACATGTTCTCTTTTCCACCTAGCACTGCCACTGGTGGTTTAGGTTTAGTCTTCATGCTTGAGATCTGGTCCTCTTGCTGGCTAGCAATGTGGCTTAAAAAAAACCAAAAAACAAAAACAAACAAACAAACAAACAAAAACCTTTCTTTTAAAAAGAATTTGAGCCATGGAAGTTTTTTTGTTGTTGTTAATAAAATAGATATTTAAAAATTATATGAAATTACTACAAATATATCAATGCCCTTGGTGTTCTTGCTATGTCCTGGTGATGCAGAACAGACCAAATTCTCCCAAGTGGGGGAAAACCAAGAGGGTTCTTGGCAGAGAGTGTACAAAGAATTCAAACACACGTCAAAGTTCAAAGTCAAAAGGGAAGTTTATTAGAGAAGGGGTAACACTCCATAGATAGAGCGTGGTCTCTTCTCAGAGGCAGAAAGAGTGAGAGCTTAAAGGAGATCAATAGAGAGAGATGAGGACAGTGAAAGAAACATAATAAAGGCACTGAGAGGGACTGAGATGACAAAGTAAAGATAATGAGAGAGACCCCAAGTGTTTGGCGTATTCTGTTTATATACATTCTTTAGTTCTTGTGAGTTATAGTTTAAAAGACTTTGTTAACCCATCTCCTTTGATACAGATGTACAATGAGGAAGGAGAATACTATGTAGCATTAAAAGGTAAGAATATATACAGTGAAAAGCCTGCTGGCAGTTCCCAGCCTTTAATCCATAGGCTCCCTATGGTTTTAGCCATAGGGAATGTATGATTTTATTTGTGTAGGGCAGCCACTTAAAGACTCTTTTTCCTGTTTCCCCTTCATGGTGTGGGGAAATGGGTTGTAAGCAATCCCCATAGAAATCTTTGTTCTACAGATCTGTTCATGATCTGGCTACAAGGTTGATCAGTATATAACAGTCTCTGAATAGTGTTTGATTTAACACTGTAGTTCTCTTGCTTCCTCCTACATTAGTGGCACTGCTATGTCTGATAACAAACAACACTATACAGACATACACCGATCAACAACAGGGACACATTCTGAGAAATGCATCCTTAAATGATTTCGTCATAGTGTAAACGTCGTAGAGTGTACTTACACTATAGATGATATAGCCTACTAAACATCTAGGCTACATAGTATAGCTTATGTCTCCTGTACAACATTGTTACTGTACAAAACAACACAAGATTAAATCAAGCACAAGAGAAAATGAAGCAATCAAGAGATGCAGTAAACATGAGATGTCTGAGGCTGCTGCCGGCGGAACAAGGCATACTCTTTTACAGTAAATTTTTTTTATAAGTAGAGAGTACATTCTAAAATAACAATAAAGAAAAGTAGAACAGTAAATACATAAACCAGTAAGATAACCATTTATTATCATTATCAAGTATTATATATGGTACATAATTATATGTCTTATACTTTTATATGACTGATATAGCACAGCAGGTATGTTCATATCAGTATCAGCACAAACACGTGATGCATTGCTCTACGACTTAATGATGGCTATGACATCACTGAGCAACAGGAATTTTCAGCTCCATTATAATCTTATGAGACCACTGTAGTACATATGCAGTCAGTCTTTGACTGACATGTTATTATGTGGCACATGATGACATGTTACATATCATACATCCAGTTTTTTTTTAATGTTGTATGCCACAGAAACAGTCAACTATCCCTGTTAGTGCACTATTTTTGTAATTAACTCTCATTATATCATTAAACATGGCCATTTTCAGTCTTTTGTCATCCATGGGTAAATTTTTGTTTTATTCTGATGCTTCCCTGAGAACTCTTAACAATCAACTATAGGCCAGAGTGCTTCCTCTTCAACAAAAAGGGACTGTCTCAGAGAACAATGGAAAAAACTATGTAGGCTTCTGTAGGGGAGGAAAAGTAATTTTTCTTCCATCCTTCTATGTTCTTGGCTGAGGCCTCCCTATAATAAAATTTAGATTAATAGGAAAATAACAAACAGAAGTTTAATAACTTGTATACCACCTGTATACATGGGACATGTCCAAGAAGCTGAGTAACTCCCTGAAATGGCCCTAGTCACCAACTTAATACCATCTCAAGCTAAAGACAAAAAAAAAAAAAAAAAAAAGTTGGAAAGAGGAGCAGTTAAGTTAGGTTATCCAGCAAAGCACAGTAGACAAGGGTATAGTTTTTATGCAGATTTAAATGGGTGCTTTTGCTATAGATAAGAGTTTCCAGTGATTCTTTGCTTTCTGGTACAGAGAGGGCAACACCCATACAAATGGAGATGTCTCTTAAATGTAAATGTCTCTTATGAAAAGACTTTTAATTCTGTTTTCAGAGCTTCCCCTATATTGGCTGTTTCTTAAATATAATCAGACTAAAATAATCCTTATGCCAAAAAGGCATTTTTTGGGTTAACAAATTTTGCTCCCCTTCATTTCTGATGGCATTGCTGATAACTTTATGCAAACCATACTACTGAACTGAGTAAGGACTTCAAGAACTGATAGAAAAGCTGATAGATTTATGAGATTGCTAACCCAAGGCCAAGGAGAAGAATTAATTCCACAGGACTGAATGAATTGATGAAGAATGATTATGTGTTTTGTTTGGAATATTACTAATATTTTAATGTCCTGTTTTCTGGATATAAGAGATCCTTTCTCTTTTTTCTTAAGCTATCTAAAACTCATAAAATTTAGTAGATTATGCTTATGTAAATAGAAATGAAACATTAATGTTTATCTCTCTGCTTGATCTTCCTAGAATTCAGAAATTTTTGAGTATTCTTATTTTCATGGCTATATAATTATTTACATATGTTCAATAAATTCAGTCCTCCTTATAACAGAACATCATAAAAATATTGATTATGTATCCAAGGCTTTGACTATAATGTCATATATGAGAATGATGTATATAGAATCAGATATGACAAGACAGTTTTAAGGACCTAAGGTCAACCTTATGAAACCAATGCTTACAAAGTTCTTGGCTTATTGGCTCCCAGCCTTACAGGTGAGTAAGGAAAGTCATTCCTGATAGGCCCAGAAAATAGGATATATCGGGAACCTCAAAAAGAGTGGAATTCATCCATATTTATAATTACCACAGGTAAAATCTGGTGACAAGTTCTTGGCTCAGCTTCCTAGCCTCAAGAGGCTTTTAAAAATCCTATCTGAAATTCCTTATAGAAACTTCCAACAGAGCAAATTTTAAAAATCCTATTGCTGCACCTATGTAAATAATCAGGCCAAATATAATGAGACCAAACTTATTTCGTGATTGAAAATAATTTTATTTTGATTGTCATTGATCAAAAGTGAGGTGACTAGAGAGAAATTTTATGTTTCAAGAGAAAACTGTAGCACAGCCTTGTGGGTTGTCAGATGCTGATCTTGTTCATTGTCTTTGAGCTGTTTTTCACCTCTTCAAAAACTTCACGGAATTGTTACCTACCTATAAATTATACTAAATTCTTCCATCTTACACAAATTGTCAACCCTTTCCAAATTTAAAATGTTATCAGTTTTCTTCAACATCTGACCACAACCCACCAATCTAACAAATATTTCCAATTTTTCTACTACCCCGCTGACTTGGAGTCACTGAGAACTAAAACCTGACTGCCAAGATATTTACTAGAACCCTAGATTTCTTGTAGCTGGTCTCTCTACCCAGGATCTTGTCAACTTAAGAAACGTCCAAACCTACAGAGAATTTTTATGAGTTTTTTTGAGCAAAAATGACAATAGTTAGGAAGCAAAATCTCAATGGATTGAGAAAATGCTCCAGGGAATAGCAGTTTTGCAGCTTATTTTATATATTAGACTCAAAGAAGGAGACATAAACAGGGTTACATGAAGTCCATTGGTGGTAGGTTGAGGGGGCTAGAGAAAGCAAAACCAGGAAATCTCTGGGACTGGATAAAAAGTAAAATGGAATGGCACATACTTCTTTTATAATAGTGGGTACAGAAGAGTTAATAATTAACATTTACAGCACAGAGAGATGGTATGCAGGGGACAAAATAACCATGAGGGGCTGTGTGTCAGGGATTACTCTGACATTCCAAGGGTATGTTATCTTAGATGCAAAAAGACAATAGACAGGCTTACTTAGGGTAAAGACTGACTTTTGTTAGGAACCTACAGATGACCCATTTTTAGTTCGGAATTTTAGTTCAGACCATATGGTTACTTTCTGTCTCTGAGTTTGTAAGGCCTTCCCTGAAGGCCTTCCCTGAGCTTGTCAGTTTTTGTATGTGGCCCCTTTTTTGTCCACAATCTGAAGAAACCCAGTGAGCTGAAGTTAGATGATTCTCTATAAACTTCAAAGGACTCATCACTACAGGAGATGACAAAACAGACAACCTTCATGCCTGGAGCTACCTAAGCTGTGTGTGTCACTAGGAAATTCACCAGAACTCCTGCATCTTCCTTGCTCTGCTCTGGAAAATAACCATGACTATGCATAATCTTTCAAAATCTCTCTGATGTCTATGCCATCACTAAAAATATTCCAACTACAAATTGAGAAATTTTTCAGATTGCTACTGCCATCCTCACTGCACCACTTAAACTTGCTTTGAGTTCAATGTCTAGGCATCTCCTCAACTGACTGCCATCTGGACTCAGAAAATGGGTTTACAGTTGGCTCCAATCATTAGTCTTTATTCTCCTTTTTATTTCCATAGGAATCCCCCTTATTAAATGCCTGATTGCTCACACCATCCAGCAAGTATCCTCTACTGCCAAGTCTCAGGGGATGGTTCAACCAGTCCTTCAGTCACAGAATCTGCTTAAACAAACCATGTGGACTAGCTTTCTAAGCTGTTCAATGGGATGCCTGTTTCCTTGGAACAGAAGGGAGGACTAACCAAGACCATGGACCTTAAGGTTTCCCAGCTTCTTCCTGTCTCTAGACACCTGGCTCTCTTTTCTTAGAGTTTATTTCAACAAACCTGCAACTAAATTCTTTCTCTTTAATTTTGAGATGTAACTCTTTTTTAAAAGACTTTTGCCAGTTTTACAACCCAGGAATGTCTTTCTCTAAGACATAGGAGACATCCTTTTGAAATGTTATCATTAAGGAAGATAGTGACCTTCTCTTAATATTTTCTAAGGGAGGTTATGAGCCGAACTTTGGCAGGCACTTTACTCCAAGTTGTAAAATTATTTTCTGTCAGGAAGATACCAAAAAAAAAAGTATATTTTGCCTTTGGATAAAGGCAATTAGAAAGCACAGGTGACCTAAGATCTTTTTACCCCAGCTATTTGTTACAGTGAAGTAGAGGTCACGCATAATTATGGTCTCCCATGACTACTGTAATAGCCTTGAATAAAGTCCTCCTTACCTGTTTAACATTGTCCCATGTAATTTTGCTTTGAAAGTGGCTACCATGATCTAACAATAAGAACTTAATAGTTAAGACAGAAGATGAATTAAGCCAATTTGCAGCAATCTGAACAGCCTTATACAACTTACCCTCTCTGAGCCTCAGTCTACTCACTTTTTCAATCATAAATATTAACATGAGATTTTTGTAAAGATAAAAATCACAAATGTTTGTAAAACCTAGCACACTGCCCAAAGAGACTGACAATCTGAAAAACTGCTAATGTGTCCTCTTCCTAACTCATCTTCTTAACCAGTCACTCAGCACATAGCAAGGTGACTTATTTGTTTAATGTAATTATATCACAGATATCAGATACTTCTTTTTAATAGGCTGCACAAGATCTGGAGGTAGTCTTTTTTTTTTTTTAATGAATAAATTTTAGATTTAAACTCCCTGAAGAGATCACCCTTCCCATTGTTCAAGGCAGCCCACTTGCAGGCACCATTTTGACAGTCAGTAGGCAGACAACAATCTGGAGCAGCTGAAAAGACCTATAGATTGGAAACATGGAGTGAGCAGTAGTAGAAGAAGAACTAAAATTGAAGCACAATTTACGCAGTTCCACAACCCTACAAGAGGCTTTCCCCAGATTAGAATCTCCCTCAGACTCAGTTCTACTTCAAGCAGTTGACCGAGGCTGACGTCTCTACCCAGAGCAGCATCTGGAGGTAGTCTCCCTGGAGGTTGCTTTCTCTGACCACATTCCTTTTTCAGCCATGTATTGTTTCAAGCTAATAACCTACAACCCTGTTTTATAAAACATTTTCAATAAATGCAGTCTTTAGGGGGAAGTATCATTTTTCTGAAATTAATACTCTTTCATTATTAATGTGAACAGTAAGTGCCCTTATCATTGGTTTCATTCATCTGTTAAGTATTTAGGGGCCAGTACTTCAATCAATACATGCAATCTTTTAGAATTAAATTGCCCTCTGTCAGAAAGCCTGAGAAAATGTCTTCAGATGCTGAAATACTTTGCATTTATCTCAGTTTCCTTTGTTCAATTGTTTTGGAACAAATACACATTTTTGTCTAATTTAAATAACACCTGTGAATTTGTGTAATAATCCTCAGTCAGCATTCTGTAAAGCGGGAAGGGGGATAGCATTTCCTGTTTCTAAAAATAGTATGATGTTTCTGAAAGTATTATTTTTTTTTATTTTGGTAAACTGAATCATATTAAGTGTGGAAGCTCAGGCTATGTAAATAACACCTGTGATGATTGATTGGATTAAGAAAATAATGTGTCTTCCCAAAACTCAGTTCACTGTTTTCTTGGAGAAAGAGGGCACTCTCAGTGGCGGGTGGGCTATAAAATTACTCATGGTCTTACGCCCCACAGAGTGTAGTATTTAATTTTCTCCACCCATGGAGAACCAGAAACAGAATGCTGCTCTTATTGATTGGAATGTATTGTGTTGTTTGGGTAGGGGAAAGAAGATGAATGATTTTAATGAAATACAACTTTGTATCGTCATATGACAGGTAATTATTACAGTTTTCCTGAACTGTCTCAGCTCCAGCCTAAAAGTCCTGCATCTTGGAAACTCTCTGTACCAGGTGAATCTGAACTGGTCACTCTTGCATTACACCTTCTGTTCTCTTTTCTCATTTTTTCATTTTTATGATCCACTGTGATCATTTAAATGCTCATTCCCCTATTCTGCTATCTTATAAGCCGCTTTTAAGGTTAACTACAAGTGGGCCTGTTAACTATGGGCACACAGCTTAGTGATTTTATCAGTACCCACCTGGGCAACAGCAAACATACCAGTTACTTCAGGAAAGAACTTAATATAAAAAGTTGTTAGCCAGTGAGAGATTGAATATACAGACAGACAGTACCCAGACTATAATGACAATGGAACTCTGACCCACAACCTCTGCAGCAATTAGCCAAGTATGATCAGGATTTGGTCAATGACATCGAGCTTCTGTATTTTTAACCATGTTTCCAACTCTGGAACATCTAGAGAAAGCCAAATATGCCTTCAAAAACAATCACATAAGATGCCCCACTTCTAGTTAGTCCACTTCCAGCTTGTACATGCCAGCAACCTCCTACCAGGGCATATCTTAAGTGCTGGCATTGATATTGATGATGTAAAATTACTCATGGAAAAAAAATAAATAAACGCTCTTTAGCATAAATCAAGGCAGTAGCACCAAAATAAAGTGTACCAGTAGTGACTGTACTCTTTACAGCCATGTACTTACAGAAATAAATAAATAAATAAAAACCAGCCTCATTTAAGAGTGTTTTAATGAAACAGTAAAAATTATTAATTTTATTAAATTTCACTCCTTAAATGCTCATCTTTTTAATATTCTATATATTAAATGAAAAGTACACATAAAGCTATATACTGAAGTATTAGGGTTGTCTGGAGAAAAAGCATCATGTGATTATTTGAGTTGCAAGCTGCACCTGCCACTTTTTTCATGGAATACCATTTTTACTTGAAAGAACAGCTGACAGACAAACAATGGTCTTCAGACTTGGGTATTTTGCAGATACTTTCTTGCAAATGAAGAAAGTTAACCTGTCATTTTAAGGAAAACAATTAACAATAAAAATTTGAATTTTCAAGTGAAAATTCGAATTTTAAAGACATGTATTTACCACCATAAACTTGACGGCTTTCCAATACTTAAGGGCTTTTCTGATCCAATAGGTGGTGAATTTAACAAATGTGATATTTTTTATATCTTATGATTAAATGTATCAACATTTGGCAGACCTACATAACTCAGTAAACCAATATAATTCCAAATGAGCCATGCACAATGCATAAAATCATACATGGGAGAAAGATCCACTTAAAGTATATACCAGACCAC
This sequence comes from Eidolon dupreanum, assembly GCA_028627145.1. Taxonomy (NCBI): domain Eukaryota; kingdom Metazoa; phylum Chordata; class Mammalia; order Chiroptera; family Pteropodidae; genus Eidolon; species Eidolon dupreanum. Next base: position 96,492,769 of record CM053509.1, on the reverse strand, counting down.
TAGATTTTTATATTACAGAGTACAAAATGTTCATTGATATGGTTTAAGAGTCCAGATTTCAACTAACCTTTTGTAACTTACCACTTGTTGAGTTTCAGTGGAATATCAAAGGAAAATATCCACAATTATTTGAAGTTTATAGGAGTATTCTTCTCTTTTCCAACTACATATCTGTGTGAGACCACATTCTCAAAACAATACATTGAGACAGATCAAATGTAGAGGTATGTATAAGAACCCAATTGTCTTAAACACATTACAGAGATTGGCAAAATATAAAACAATGCCATTCTCTAAACTTATTTTGAAAAATGTCATTTTAATTAAAAATATGTTATCTGTGTTAACATGTAATGAGTTTATTACTGTTATTTTAAATAAATATTATAAAATGCTTCTCTGTTTTAATTTATAATATATTAAATAATAATAGATATAACTCACATAAATAAAAAGCTTTTTTAATTTTTAATTTAATTTTTAAGAGTTAAAGGAGTTTAGAGTCAAAAATATTTGAGAATTGCTACCTTAAGTATATTATCTCATTTTATCTTTTCTCATTTTTTGAAATATAGACTACTATATTTTCAAATGAGCTACATGAGATTCAGAGAGGATAAGTAACTTGGTAAAGGTCACCCAGCCAGTTATTATGTGCCAGAGTTTACAGAATTAGCCATTGGATATTGCAGATTAAAATAGTATAAAACAGTCAGCTACAACAAAACAGTAAAAGAGAACAGGATACCAGGCATCTGACAGTTGATGAAGAGATAGTGGATTAAGTAGGAAACAGGTTCATAGAACACATTTTTGTTACCAGCTCCAAGGAAGTTTTGCATGTCCTTAAATTCTCTTGGAGAATCTTGTTAACATTCAGAAGGACATACAACAACATGCTAGCTTTTATAAGGGCTACAGTGTATTTGGCTGGGGCATCCCCAGCACTGGTTACATATTTGGTACTTCTAGATTCTATAGCAAATGGCTGAACAAATATGTCACCAGATGATTTAGATCCTTGGGATGATAAGTATAACATTTGGCCTTATCTAGTAAATGCCTGGAAAGAGAAGGAAGGATAGTAGAGGCTTAGGTTCATTGAGTACCTGTGATCTGGAGGTTGTGGCAGGCATTACATTTCATTAATCCTGCTGTTACCATTGGAGTGATTGGAGTTCCAGTAACACACATGCCTGTAGGTCCTTTTCACTGCTGAAGAAATGAATTTCAACTCAGTGAATATGAGAAATATTTGTTTATTAAAAGTACATTATGAGGTTGAAGATGAGTCAATTCTAAAACTGGCTAACCACATGAAAAAAAAGTACATACCTCTGGAGAAGACGGGGGTTACAGATTACAGCCAGGGATGGTGGAGAGCTATACCCCTGGGGGAGGGGAAAGTCTGTGTTATATTTGGGGACATGATGGGGTGGTTCCAAAGGCATTCCTAGGCAATTGGCAAATGAGGTCATTTTGATTGTTACCTGGCTGCTATATAACTCTTTGCCTAGTGTGCATGTGCTTACCCAAAATACAGTCAATTATAATTAGATTCATGAACTTCCAAGCATACAAGTATCATAACAATGCTCATATTCTGTGCTGTGTCTCCTACCCTCTGACATTTGGTGCAAAAGTTGTCTCTTTCATGTCAATAATCATAAGGGAGTCCATCCTCTGAAATAAGGCTGCTGAGTTTGTTTTATGGTGTCACTCACATGTTGCTGGTATTTGTGTTTATGTCTTATCTCCTTTTGTTAGAGGGAATCTCCTGTCTGCTGGCTTCCAGTTCTCATGATGAGGTACCTCTGTTGCTGGAGCACTTTTGGAAGAGCAAATAGATGAATGACGAATTCATCTGGCTGGCCTTGTGTAACTTCAGGAAGCACATGTTATGGTCTGATCTTGCAAGCTTATGTTTTACAGAAGCTGATTGCTCTCTCTTCAGGAGTCAGCTGTGCTTTTTAGGTTGTCTATGATTGGGTAAACCTATCTAATTCTGGGATACAACATTAAAAAGACCACTGTCATCACACAATTAAGTCATGTTCTCCCAAAACACTTTTAATAACAAGTTGGAGTTTTTATTTAATTCTCCCTAATTCCTTTGTCTCTAAATAAATGTAGGAAAAAATATGTTAGACATTGTCTTTCTAATGTCCTAGTTCAGGGGCCATAAGAAATAGATAAAGCGGAACTTGAGTAGTACAATAACACCTGGAGATTGAGGCATCTGGTGTAGCCCGAGAGAAGATTATTTCTAGACATTTGGTTTCAACAGCCTGTATTATGCCATGTAACTTGGAGGGCTTTTCTTCTGTTTTGTTTTGCTTATTTTTTATTTTTTATTTTTTATTTTTTTTAGCTCATATGCTCTGAATGGACAGCTTTAAGATATAGGCTTCAACAAATGATTACCATAGGGCACTTGAAACTTGTCAGATTATCAAAGTTAATGACAACTTCAGCCACAGGTAAATGCTGAGCTGGAACCATCAGGCCACAGAAACACCCAGAGATTTGCTGTGTGGGCTTACATGGAGGCTGCTGCAGTCTGATCTTGAATTCTACAAGTTTGAATGGGCTCATGCTAAGCACAATGTTGTGGTGGGGTGAGCCTTCCTAAAGCATCAATGAATAGGAAAAATTATTTTATTTTACTGTTTCACAGCAGGATCTCTTGTGCAATGGAGTTCCACAAAGCATGAGTTAGGGTGTAGCTTTAATACCATGGCTTGGTAGATAGTAAAGGATTGTCCCCCAGTCCCAAATTCCATTCTTCATTCAGGAATCAGAAGAACACAATGGAGCAACTAACCTTAAATTCATGAAACTTGCCCATAGGCCCAGGAACCACTCCACCATTTGGTTTGAAATTGGCTTTAGATTTTAGATACAAATTAAACTTCATACAGAGAAGAATAATAAATTCTATTAATAACAAAGAATGGAAAAAAATAAGTAAACGCAAGAAATAATTGCTTAGGGGGATGGTTAAGATATTAGCAAACAGACAAGGAAACAGATAAGGAAACAAGAACTTAAAGGTCAGAATAGATGGACATAAAATGAAGACGGTTCTAACTGCTTTAAAGAAAGTATTAGAGAAAAGAAAAATGTTTTAGTCCAGTGGTCCTCAGACATTGCTGGCCATTAGAATTATTGGTGGATTGCACCCCAGATCAAATAAATCAGACTCTCTGGGGACAGGATCCAGCATCTGTGTTTTTAAATTTTTTAGGTGGTGTCAACGTGTAGACAAGTTTCAGAAGCAATGTTTAAACAGGATTATTAATTATTTCCATTGTTACTAAATCAGAAAGAGTGCCTAGCACTAAACAAAATCTAGCAAAGGAATAGAAAAAAGACATCAGAGAAAAGACAGCTAGCAGAGAAAAGACAACTGAAATGACTCTAGAGAGAACCAGAATCCTGGAAATGATTGAAAAGCATCCCTTGAAAGCTGCAGAACAGTGGAAATCTGTAAGATAAGCACTGGAAAATACTCAGAGTATTCCTGAGCAAATTACGATGACAGATTATTATTGAAGGTTGAGTGATAGAATTGGGGCAATACCCCAAAGTTTATGCAGTTAGGAGACTAAAGATGAAGTATATTAAATGGAAGCCATGAAGAACAGCGAAGTCCCAGGTTAAATGTTGATCTGATGGGAGAGCACTACCTGCTGGGATTGCATAAACCAGAAAAATAAAGTAAAAAAAAAAAAAAAAAAAGATGCTAAACAATAAAAATTTGTGACAGACCCAAAACTCCCTGATTTCATATTTATTGCTTGGATGACCCACAAGATTGAATCTAGAAGATTATGTTAGAAAGATATCTCTTGATAATATATTCTATGAGAAGAGAAAAAATGTATTTGGTTGGTAAAGTTGAAATAATCAACTGGATATGCAAAGCTTCCTTCTTGAGATTCTGCTCTGCAGGAAGCATAGTTTGAGATCTGCTCTTCTACACTTATGGTTTACTGGGGCCACCCTCCTGCCAGGGTGATGTTATGACTGAGAGAGGATACATCTGTCTAATTTGGACTGTATTATTAGGAATCCCATTGTTGCCTCATATCTAAGCCACATTCTTCAACAACTCTATAATAACAAAGCTAGTATTTTGATCTTACCTTTGTGTCAATTTTATCTCTCCCAGTTGGTTCAGAACTTGATTTGGGGAAAATTTTATTAAATATTGACTTCCCGAAAACTCTAATATTCTCTACTCTTTACTAGATTGTAATTTACTCCATAGTAGAGACCCTCACTCTTGTATTGGCAACAATGCCTCACATATTTTCTTACACATTACAAATATCTGTGAAATGAGGAATAATATTGGTCTTTCTCTACTTTTTCACCCTGATTTAAGAATGAGGGTCTTTGTATATCAGTAGCTGACACTCACCTCTTTCACATTTTCCTAAGGTGGAGCTTTCAAGGGAAGAGAGAAGGAGTTCAGCTTTCCCCTCTAGCTGGGGCTGCTTTCTCCTTAAGCTCTGGTAGTGGTTGGTGGTGGCTTATGTTCAGAAGGCACCACTTCTCTTAAAATGCGAAGGTCAGAGTGAGTCAAGGGAAAGAAGCATGAAGTAGCTGTGAGTCAGTCCTTGGAGCTAAAACCAAGGGTCATGATTTCATCCATGATTTTTATTTAATGTATAACCCCAGCATCCTATTCAGTTTCCTCACACCATACTGTGTAAAGCCTTAGCCCTTCCACTTACTAGTCATTAACCCCTTGAGTCAGCCAGAAGCAATGGCCATGCCTTGATAAGAATCACAAGGTATGGTTTCTGTTAAGCTAAAGATAACACCTTGATCTAAGTTATGTTTCAGCTCCTGAGCCCTAAAGTGGAACAACCCTTTGGCTATTTTTCCATGAAACTGGAGAGAGGGACATCAGAGCAGACCTCAGAGCTGTCCTCGCAACTTGAAGAAATGCTTTAATACTCTTACCTCACCTCCAACCAATCAGCTCCCAACATCACTCCAAATCCCTAACCCATGGTATCTTATGATTTTGCCCTGTATAATACATAATCTAAATGCGATCAGAGAGTTCAGGTGTTGAACATTAGCTTCCCATTCTCCATTCATAATAAAATAGCCAGTCTTTTTCCAATTACAGTTCTCTGTGTTTAGTGTTTGGTTCTGCTAGTGCCAGGTGGATGGACTGTTTGATAACAGAGATCAGCCTGCTCACGGTTCAGTCACAAAAGCCTTGTTACTCTGCTTTAGCCTTGGCTCTAGTCCAGTTCACCAGCAATGAAACCCGGGGAATATGGGGCAGAAGATGAGGCAAAATTCATAGCTAAATATAAGCAGTTTACATCTAAAATGTGTTCTCTGGACAATTTCTTCTCAGTTAAATAGTGAATTTGATATATTTGATATATCAAAATGAGAGATACCTTCATATCTTCTCTTTAGAGCTGGTTGTGAGAGAAATGTAACAGTGGCAAAGAGATTTTTATATGCAGATTCCTTAAAATCCAATGTGTAATTAAACTCTGCCTATCCAGGATAGTATGGTAAGTAATTTTTGCAGACACTGCATAAAAATGTTAAAGAGCATTCAGTATTTCAATTCTGCCCACCCCAAGCCTAATTCCAGAGATGGTACCAATCTCTCTTTCATTTTACTTAGCTTGGAACATTTTCATTACGTGATACCCATCCCTGAATGAAATGGAAACATTATCTTATGGGATATATGCCATGCCCAGATTCCCAGATTATCTCTTTTTGTTACATAGATTCTATTATTTCCATTCTAAGGCCCAAGTACTTTTTCCTTTTTCCATATTCATTGGATCAACTTGAATTTCAAGAGATGTATTTAAAAAAAAAAAAACAGTCTTACTCTATTTCTTCTATACGCAGATGAATTTTCCCTGTGACTTTTTAGAATTGCATCTTAACTCATGGTTCAGTCACGAAAGCCTTGTTACTCTCTGCTTTAGCCTGGGCTCAGAGTCATCAGCCTAGGACAGCCAAGTCCTTTGTTATCCAGCACACAGATTATTCCATTTAATAACAAGTTTATTCCTGAATTTTAGAGGGGCCTATTCTAACTTTTAATTGCTTTTTTAAAACAATATATTTTTGAAGGAATCTACACATGTTTGGCACAATCACAAATATTTTAAAAAGAAAAATCTCATAATGGAGACCTATGAAAGGTCATCAATTAAAGTAAATAGGAAAGAGCAGTTGCAGGATTAAATTTGCATTATTGCACACCAGATTGGGGCAATTAATAAATTAAACTGTAGTTAACAACAAAAGCATGATATACGTTAAATTTGTCTCTTGAATTATTAATAACTAAAAAGATTTAATTTAAAAATCTCTATTTTCTCTTGCTACGGAAACATACTCCCTGTATGTCAAGCTGTTCTTCTTTGGTTACTGAATATTGAAGTTTTTCCCCATTGACATTGAATAACGATAGATTCTTCAAGTGACTTCTTTCTGTTATGATCAGATTCCTACAGCTTTATGTAGCTGATCCTTAGTGTTTACCAGTTGTCACATGTCACCTTGTGCCATAAAATAAGAAGTCAAGAGAAAGATATCTTCACTATGAGAACCAAAAGAGGAACTTCAGATAAGTACCCTGCCTCTCATTTTTATTTTTCTTTCACTTGCACTTCTATTTATGTTGGAAAAAGACTTGTTAATAAGACCAACAAAGGTGACAAAGGTGATGAGGTAATAGTGTCAGGTAACTAGTCGGACATGAGCAACAGCTGAACAAAGGAATGGGGTCCCAGCTCTGTAACCATAGAAACTTCCCTTGAAGACCTTCCTTAAAGACCTCCCAGAAATACTTCCCTTTTAGAGTTATAAATTACCCAAATCCTAGAGCACAAAGGCCATAAAAGCTGCTGGCTGAACCAGCTACAAACACATGCACAGAAAATACTACCCCTAACTTCAGCCTCATTATACCATCATTATAATCTCATGACTATGCCTGGAAGTTCATGAATCTAATTATAACAGAGTGAATTCTGGGTAAGCACCTGCTGCATATTAGGCAAAGTTAAATAGCAGCCAAGTGTCAATCAAGGTGACCTCATTTGCCAATCACCTATGAATACCTATGGAACCACCCATCACGGCCCCAATATAAGGCAGACTTTCTCACTTCTGGGTCCTTTTTGCCCTTCAGGGATCTCCTCCCTTTCTGGTGGCCATCTGTAGCCTTTTTGCCCTTTTGTAGCCATTTTGGCCCCTTTGTGTTGGCTACAGCACTGGGACCATGTGCCTCTTTGGTACATACTTTTTCTTTCTAAATATACTTTAAATAAAACTATTGAATCTCAATGATCTGTGATTCTTCACTGCGTCATTTGAGGAAGAACCAAGGGAAAATGTTAACTATAGATCTGAGCCATCGTTTTCCTTCTCCTTCCCCGCTACTGTTGGGGCAACACTGAACTCAATCAGCTCCAACGGTGACAATAGAACAAATATTTATAGGAAAATGTTGCATTTAAAAAGTACTCTCTTCTTCCCACATACTTTGGTTGCATAAATTAGCTCAGAGAACTTTTATTTCTATTTGGCAACCCTACTCTACTTCAGAACTATGGCTTCCATTACAGAAAGAGTCACTCTCATGTTTAGGGAAGTAGAGAGACTATTAAATTTGATAAAACCCATGATTACCTGAAAGTTTTTATATTTTTTATTTTTCTCTACATTTTAATTTTGAAAATTTTTAAACACATGAAAAATTACAGAAAGTAGCATTAAAAAAAAAACCCTCTACCTATCTTCTAGGAACATTAACACTGTATTATTTTGCCTCAGTTTTTAAACTAAAGAAACATTGCAGCTGCAGCTGGAGTTCCAATTGAAAATGGCCCAAGTTTAATTTTTCTCTCTCTTCCCAGGAGTAACTGTTAACATCGTGAAAACTATTTTTATATTTTAAATGTTTATTCTATATCCATGAGCATATTATATTATAATATAGGTTTATCAAATTGATGTGAATGGTATCATGCAATGGTAATTGCATTGCAACTTGCTTTCATTCTTAATGATGGTTTTAAATTTTATGCATATTACTACATACTGACCTCATTCATTTTTTAACTGCACCATTTAAGTATGCAATTGTTTAAATACACCACAATCTGTCCTTTCACCTAAATCATAGTTAACAAACTTGTTTCCAATTGTTCATTTATGTTAAAATTGTGACTAAGATATATTTGGACTTATTTGACTTCCTACTTATCCCTATTAGTAGCATCTACATTTTAGTTCCATCTTGCTTTTAAATTCTCAAATATGTTGTTATTGTTGCTGTTTTTACTTTTAAATTTAAAGTCATATTCATTTATTTTTTATTTCTATAATTCCTGCTTGGCTCTTTTACATAAACCTTTCTATTTTCATAATGTCCTATTCTTACTTTATGGTATCTATCCTACTTTCATCTCTGATAATTCTTTTAAAATACTTAAATTCTTATTTAAACTGCTCATTATTGGAAATTCTTGGGCTGTTTGTTATCTGCATTGACTTCCTCACAGTGACTAGTTCCCTCAATCACTTGATACTTTGACATCTTTAGTGAGAATTTGTATTTCCTTGTAAGAAATAACTTCATAGAGAAGTTCCATATTTACCTCCCCTGCATCTTCAGCATTCTTCCACAGTTCCACAGAACATTAGCCTATAATTTTAGCTCACCGTTCTGACTAGAGTTTCTCTCGGTGTCTGAAAACTTGAGAATTCTCTTCCTTAGCTTTGAGGTTAACTATATGTTAACACTCTTTGTTGTATATTTCAATCAGCATTTCTGTGTTTAGAAGAATTGTGGGGCTGTGTCCTCCTCTTCTAAGTGAATACTTCCAAATCTGTCCTCTGAGCTCTCTGAGCCCTAGAGCCAACACCTGTGCCCACAGAACATTCCTTTGTTTTTAAAGTAAAAGAAAGAGATTTTCTATTGCAATAAATGTAATTTGTAGAAATTTCACTTCACCATTTTACCTCTGTTTAAATATCATTTTCCTTATTTATGTGATTTATTTTTCCTCTGTAACCTGAAATCCTTTCCCACATTTTATCTCTATGATGACTCATTGAAAGGTAAAACTAAGGCTTCTAGAAAATGTGTATGGTTTTATTCATAAATTTAATTTACATGAACATTTTATTTGAGATGCAATTTTAGCAATATTGCTTTCTAACCTTATTTCATCTGTATATTTTTTGTTGTTTTGTTCCTAGGATCTGGTCCTTTCATGAAACCCAAAATAATCTTTGTAAATACCTTGTAGAAATATAAATCTTGTGATCAATTTTCAAGGAAAGAGCTGAAGTGAAATATGAAGCAGGTAGACTATCCTGAGACTTTTAACTTGAGAGTTAGAAGAGACAGATATATGCTCTCAATCTGAGCTTAATTAGAAAGAGTATAACCTTACTAACCCAAGTGAGTATTATTTGATAACTGCATTAAAATTGAGCAAGAAGAAAAATACGCTGTGTCATTTTTTTCCCCTAAAGTTAAGTAACATTCAAGAAATTATTTCATTACTTTCCAAGGACTAGTAATATCAACTATTTACCAGTTTTGACTTAAGGTTTCAAAAACTATAGGGTAAAAAAAAAAATCTAAATCTATTTTAAATTAAAATAAAATCTAAGCTTGGCATCTATTAAGCTTTTTTTTTTTTCTGAAGCTGAATAAAAACTCTATTTTTGGACCCTCCTGAAAAATTACAACACTCACCTAAAGATTTTCAGTGGCTTCTCTGAGAAAACATTCAGAGACGTCAATTAAGTGGCAGAGCTAGTATTTGGACCTAATTTTATCAAATTCCAAACCCTGTATACCTTCTATTTTACTGTTTTCCCCACATTATAGACTCTTGTGATCTGGAATACATTAATAAAAAGGCCTCTATCCTTGAAATCAAAAGATTTATGATCAAGCCTGGACACCACCACTCCCATTCTTCCCTTTTTGGGTCTCTTAACAAGAAATAATAAAGAAGCCATGATACTTGTCAACAGGAAGATGGCTTGATACAATGGTGTTCTACTGTTGACATGAACATGTCCCAGAGCACCAATATCAGCCAAGGTCACTCTGCAACTGTGATGGAGGGAGAAAAACATGAGATCATTTTGTAATTATGTCTGATTCTAAGCAAAAATAAGAACAATAAGCAAACCACAGAAATGTCCAAACATTCTCCTCTTTCAGCTACTATGAGTAGCAGATGGTTTTTTATTGATTACATCTGTATCCCTACTCTGTTCTGCCTGTATTACAAATACAACAATTGATCCTCAGAATAAAATTACCCCATTTCCTGATGTACCCATCCATAGCAAACTCTTGCCCCTTTGAATATTCCCTCAAGTCACCTAACACAAAGCCAAACTCTATAACAAATCTTGCTACACTCTTATTTTGATGCTACACTTGACCGTGAGGTCTGTCCCCTTGTTGCATCAAGGAATAAACCCAACTTCTTGTTACAAAGTGCCTCTGGTGGCTTGTAACTGGTGGGTGTCAACATCAGTAAGTCACACACTTCTCTACAATTTTAGTTTATCCATCTACAAAAAGAGAAAATTGAGTTAATAGCATCAGTTGAATACTCTCTAATGGTCTTTTAGTTCTGTCATGCTATAGCCAAAAAAGTCAGCTATTCCCATGCTTTTCTTCTGATTTTGTATGATATTCACCAAATTCTTGAGAAACTACAATAATTATTGTTTCTGTTTTTCATAAGAAAGGTTTACAATAATTAGCACAAGCTCTGAGCTGAAAGGCAATTCTGCAGTTGTCCCAGAGAAAGTGATTAAGAGTGATGCTGTTATATAATTTATACAACTTTAAAGTCAGATGTATGAGATTCACACTGTAAATAATTCTGTAATCATAAATACAATCTTTTCCTTCTTCTAGGGTTTTAACCATTTTATATAAATTGAAGTATGAAAGTAAAGTTTTTGGCATGACAATTCATAAATTAAATGTGGGCAAAAGCAATTGAGTGGCTAAGTTTTGTTCATATAACTATAATGATAAAATCAGTAATAACATGCAATTTATATTTCTGATACACATGATATGTAAGTTACACATCATAAAAATCATTTGGATTAGAAATTTTTTTTACTTTTTGTTGAAATTTGGTTGACTGGATCATTTGGATTTAGTAAGTTTTGATTAGACAATGAAGATTATTCTCTCTATAATTGGAAGGAATTTATTTAAATTCTGATAAAGAAAGATATGAAAAGAAATGATGCTATTGAAGAGAGTAGGTCTATAGAGAATAATCAAAGGCAAATGGACTGCTAGACCAAAAAAGAATATGAACAAGGAGAGAGCAGCAACATTATCAAAAGAAAATACCTGCAAAGAAAACAACCTGTAGCGAAGCTCTTACTAATGATAAAAGGGCTACAAATTAGGATGACATTTTTGAATTATGGAAGCAAAGACATTCTTTGGAAAATTGCTAAAGCAGTCAGGAAGAAAAATGTTGGTAAAACAGCAGCGATGCAATGAGAAAGTATATATTTCCTCATATCAAAGAATATTTTAAATTAAAAAGTCAATTGTTCTGCCAAATATACTTGCTATTGATGTTTTAAAGGGTGCTTCTTTTATTAAATAGATGTATTCTGTAGGACAGTATAGTCAGATGTAAGTAACATTTCCAGATGTACCCCCTGCTATACAGATCTCCACCTCTTCCTTGTCCTCAATAAAATAAGTCTTGAGTAGCCTGGCTAACATCCAACATCTCCCTAGAGGATTATTCAGGAAGTATTATTTAACAGAGACCACCTAGGACCATCTAAGAGACTACCTACAGGACATGCTAATGCCTCACCATGGAGATTTTCTAAGTTCTATAACTTTATCAATTTGAGGTTCCAGAAATAATGTATATTAGCTTAATCCCCTAAAATAAGAGCTTGCTGGGTTGTTACTATTACTCCTTCCCCTTTTACTTCTGAATATCTGGAAGTACACATGTTGAGAAATTTTCTTAGTTACTCAATATCTTTAACATGAGAATCAATGTAGTAAATTCCTGTGAGAATTTAGCATTTTGGATCATTTCTATTGCTGTGTCTTCAAATTCACTAATCTTTTCTTGTGCAATGTCTCAACTGCAGTTAATCTATCTAAAGCAGTTTTTATTTTTGAAAATGTATTTCATCTTTAGAAGTTCAATTGAGTCTTTTTTACATCTTCCATATTCCTTTTGACCTGCTCATGCTTTTCTTTCTTCTTGTGCACGTTTATAATAAATATTTTAACATTCTTATCTGCTAATTCTGACATTCCTGTCAGTTATAGATATGTTTCTATTAAATAATTTTCCTTCTAGTTATGAATAAATGTTTCCAGTTTCTTTGCTTACACATTTGATAATTTTTTACCAGATTCCAGACATTATGAATTGTGAGTTGTTGAGTTGGAGGGGTTTTGTTTCTTTGTTGTTGTTGTTGTTGTTCGTACTTTAAATATTTGGGGACTTTGTTCAGGAGTGCAGTTATATTACTCAGAATCAGTTTGATTCTTTTGAGGATAATTTCAACTTTCTTAGCATGGATCCAAAATGCTATGAGTCTAAATTTTGCCTTATTATAAAGCCACTACCTTTCAGAGAACTCTACTTAATACTTCTTGTGTTAGATCCTCTTTCATTCGATGATGAAAATATGATTCTATACTAATGACTGATGGAAAAACAAATAATTCTGTACATATTATATGTATTAGCTCACTTACTTCTTAAATAAATCTTATGAAGTAGGTGCACTATCATTATTACTATTTTACAGATGATGAAACTGAGGCACCAATTCATTAAGGTCATATAGCTACTAAGAATCTAAGCTACAATTTGAACAAAAGCAATCTGATTGCAAAGCTTATACTTTTAATCACTGCTATTTGTTGTTGCTATTATTATTATTAATGGAAGGCAGAGACTGTAAGAGCAAACTTATAAGTTGTTATCAGAGTATATAGAGTAGTATGTTCTAGTAGGAGAAATGGGACACCCTATAGGCAGATAGCATATGGAAATGTTGACAAGTAAGCAAATTAACATGTACCCATAAATAATGACAGAATTATGAAGACTGAAACAGGACTCTCTTAACACTGAGATTCTTTCTAATAATAAAGGATCTCTTAATTTTCTACATTCTTCACTTTAGAAATGCATCCACCAGTTCTAAATATCGAATAATAATAGACAGGTTGAAACTTTTTTGGTTTGTGGTAGGAAAACTCAAGCTTGGTTATTCTCACTCTGAAACAGATGAGAAAGTAAAAATAAAAGCTCTAGATGATTAGCCAAGCAACATGTCAAGTAGAACAAATAGAGAGAGAGAAAGAGAGAGAGAGAGAGAAACATTACTTAGAAAATAATTGAGAACTAGAATTCAAGTATTCTAGCTCCTGATCTAGAGCTCTGGAATGTATTTTGAGATGAATGATGGCCACAAAGCTTATAATACAGGTAGGGCATTTAAAGAATCAAAAACTGAAATTCCCCCTAAGAATATTTGATAATAAAAATTAGCATATCTGACATGATTATTACACTTTAGAGTTTTCAAAAAGCTCCACCTGATGTGATCATTGTAACAAAATTCTCTTTAGTCACTGGAACAGTTACGATTTTTCCTGTTTAACAGATGAAGAAATAGTGACTCAAAGAAATTAAGTTCTAAGATATCTCAGCAAGTACACTGGACTAGTACTGGACTTCTGACACTATATTCTTGTCCTATGTGATGTCTTTTCCACACTACTTGAGATGTCTACCACTAGACCAAGGTTAATAAAATTCAAAGATTGTGGGTCCTCTGACCATTTCAGACTTTCTTTACCTTATATTCATCTGACTTTTTTCTCAAAAAATATAGAACATTTTATATATTTTAGACTTGAATATAGCTTTTAATGTTCAAAGCTTAGATATTTTCAAATCAGAGTTTTCTGAAATGATCAATGGATTTGATTTGAGAATTATGGTGACTTAACTGGCAAGTAGACAATGAAGTCCAGGCACACAGATTAGATGTAACTCTTGGCACAATTCTGCTTGTGCACATCCACAGTGAGGCCAGTTTTTAGACTTAGGAAATTCTTACTGATATTAGTCAGTGTTTGCTGTATAACAAAAAAAAAAAATCTCAAAATTATTGTGGCTCACAACAGCAAACATCCATGGATCTGACAGTAGCCTGAGTAAGTTCTGCTTCAGGATATAGTCAGGTTCAGGTCAGCTCCATGCATCTTTTATTTTCTTTGGAGCAACAGATTCCTGAGATATGTTCCTCTCAGAAAAAAAAAATGAAGAAATGTAAATGACAGTAAAAAAAACACACACACACAATGTCTTTTAAGACATCTTCTCAGAATTGGACATTGCCTGTCATAAATCAATGGGATGGGGAAAGATATCACACCCTCTGGTGAGATGTTTTGCAAAGTCTCATAACAAAGGCTGTGGATATGTAATAGTAATACAGGGAGGGAGTGAAGAAATGGGAATATTAATCTAATCCACCATACTATTGCATTTTATTTTACTTTGTAAAGTGGAGTAAAATATTTTATTTTGTAAAGCAAGTTTGTATTGATGATGAATATAAGGGACATAAAAAAGTGGGCCCTTGGGAACATAAAAATACTAACTTGACTCCTACTGCTATTTCTATTCAGGAATAATGAAAATCAATTATTAAGCCTGTAGAACTCACAAGTAGCTGGGTATCATATGTACTATGATTGTGTCATTTCATAAATTAGACTTACTTTGTACTAAAATCTCTCCTGGAATCTTAAGGAAAATTGCACAGTTCAAATAATAGTGAATTTCTGGCAAAAGTCATTTGGAGGCACACCTAGTGAAATTTAACATTTATATTAAAACGAAATTGCCTATAATGTCTGAGCCTGCATGCAAACTGTTCTGCTCTGTATTCCAAAACGAAGAGCACACTCAGCATTGGTTGCTCTGTTTTCACATCTATTAACTCATTTGCCTCTCAGAATAAATCACCACATGATCTACTCCCACACAGCCACCAAACTTATATGCACATGCAGGAGAATTCAAACACAAAAAGAGTAAAAAAAAAAGGACAGTCCTTGCATCCCAACACCTTTCAACTAAAAGGAGTACACCTTATGCTTAAAGAAAATAAATAAATAACTACAACAAAAAAAATCTAAAAATTAAAAATTGACTTCTTATTTCCAAATAATAAAGTGTGAGATCTTGATATTTTGTTTACTTTAGGATATTGGTGCTAAAGATCATTTTTCCTCATCGGGTACCAGAATTATATATAGACACAATGAGCATACTTTCTCCTCATTCTGTAATCCATTTCCATGCATCCTGTATTAACTCTGGTTTGGAGAAGAAAGCTTCTGCTAAACAAGCATCAACGAGGTAAAACGATGTAAAGTGTCTAATCTTTTTTCCCTGCAAATTATTCCTACAGCCACCACCTTGATGCAGAGGCCCATCACCTCCCGTCTGAATTATTGCAGTAGTTTTCCTCTTTCCTCCTACTCCTCCTTTCCCCGCAGGTTTTCCCCATGCTTTGTATCTGCCCTTCTCCCTAAATCACAGATCTGATTGTTACTTCATCAGACATGCTGACAGTTAACTGGAATGTGCCCTTCCCTGCTAGCCCTAACACTGTCTTGCACTACTCTTTCTCCTAGCATTAAAAGCATCGACACCTCACCTGTTTTCCTCCAACCTACCTTTACAACCTCCTGTCCCATTAATTCCTTGATACACCCAGTTTGTCATGCAAATTGGACTGCTTACTCTTCCCCAGTTTTCTCCTGAGCATAAAGTCATTTGATCATGCTGCCTCCTCTGCCTGGGACACTTTTTATTCCTCCATCTGAACCTGGCAGAATAGCACTCACCCTAGAGTAGATTTTCAGCCCCTCAACATCCTGGAGTGTTGCCTCAGGCTCTTGCAACAGTCTCTAGGATTTTCCTTCCCTCTCTCTTATTCCACTCTAATCTGTCCCTGAGATCTTTCTAAAGTCAAATGGTATTCTGCTTAAAACTTCAATGGGTCTTCAGCCCATTCAGTCTGAAGTGCAAATCCCTTAACACACTGCATAAAACCCTTTCTCACCTGGCCTGCTTCCACCTTTCCTGCCTCACTCCTCTTCCTTCCTATGCAACCTATAATGCAGACATTTTGAACTCCTTGCATTTTCAAAGCAGAGCACACTTTCTCTCTACTCAGTAATCTTACATGTGTGCACCTTCTTCTTGGCACGCTCCACCTTGCAATTGGCAGGTGAACTCCTACTCCTTCAGAGAGTAGCTCAAACAATCTCTTTCTCAACATGATGACTCTAAGCTTCCACCCTGAATAAGTCAGTTACTATCCCAGTCCTATTCCCATAATCCCCACTTCATACCTCTATTTCCCTCTGTGTAGCATTCTACTCTAACAAGCTATGTACTTATTTTGCCTCCTTGGTTGAATTGTGAATTGTCTTAGGACTCCCTGGTATATTACAAAGCTAGCGCATACAATAGAAAGTATCTCTTATGGTACTTTTTGAAAGTATCATAAGAGAAGTAAAGATAAAATGCTACTGAGTCCCAAGGGAGAAGAGCAATTCTCCAGAGGGAGTTATTCATTCATTCACTCATTCATTCATGTGTCCACTGATTGCCTGCCTAAATACAGGCCCTGCGTGTCTACTCATCTTGCAGATCAAAAAACATATTATTCCTCACAGGGCTCATCCTGAGGACATTGTGCAGTAGCTATGCTGTCAATTTTGCCTAAAATATAACTGTTCCTATGCATTCTCTTAACAGATTAGGACTTATAGGCAACCTGCAGATCTTGAATACCTCCTAGTTTTTTCCACAGACTATGGTGCGCTCAAGCCAGTCATAGCCACAGACACACTTGGTCTTAAGATACTTTGATGTTAAATGCAGCTCTTGCCTACCTCCTACAGAGAGGATTCAGGTTAGCAGACCTAAATTTGGGGCTCTTCCCTGTCCTAGAGATAGAAAAGCTGGAAATTGGGTTAAGACTGATGGAACCAGAGTCCAATTCTTTAACTGCCTACTACTGCCAGGCTGATGGGTCCATGTAAGGCTTTGCAGCAATGCTCACCCTCCCTGGAGTCAACGCAGCACAATCTGCACTGCATTCTGGTCTTCCTTTTAGGGTAGTGACTCCAAGACATCATATTGTCTCAAGAGGATTTGGACAGCTTTCTTTTCCACATCCATTTCTCTTTCCTAGAATCACAAAGTGATTTAAGATTCCTCAGTTCCAGACATTACTACCGATGACAGTTATGGGTAAGGCACTTAATCCAGAATTGTTTATGCACACAAGTGCAAACTATTTAAAAAAGCAAAAGTAATCCACCAAGTTTTCACAGGCAGCTTGCTCAAGGCACTAACAACTAAGAAACATGGGAGGCAGAAGAGAGCAAGATGAATATGCTTGAGTCAGATGACCTGGGTTTAAGTTCTGGCCCTGCCACTTTCTCACTGCATTTATATTAGAAAAGTTACAGAACCTCTCAGTCCCCAGGTTGCTCATCTATAAAGTGAGATAGTGTTAGTTTCTATATGTGAGATCTTTTTATAAGGAATATATCATGAAATCTTTGTATAAGGAATGTATCAGATCACTTTGGTAAAGTGTTTTTGAATACATTGCTTGGCACATGGTAACTATTAACAAAGGTTTATCATTACATTGTTGTTGCTGCTGCTTCTGTATGCAAATTTTCTACAGACTGATATTCATTAAATTGTCAGGTCTTTTCCCTCCTTGAAGTAGACACATTGGGCTTAAAGCACAATGTAAAAAGAGTACCTGGAATGTAGGTCACTGTC
>CM053509.1:96386295-96474321 GCA_028627145.1 Eidolon dupreanum | reverse complement strand
ATATATATATATATATATATATATATATATATATATATATAAACTCCAAAGTAAACTTGCTCTTTCAGCCAAAATACTATTCAGTGTAAGCCTAAAAAGACTTTTAGACAATAATCGCTCAATTACAGGCAAACACCAGAAAAAAACTGTGGTCTCATCCCCAGTCACACCAGCAAAGATAAATTAGAGAGCTGACACTTCCATCCTTGGGGAGCTGTAACAAGGAGCCCCAACATTCCACCGGGGTGGTCTTAGAGAAGGCTAAGTGGGGACCTGGGACTTTCATTCCCAATGCCCAGTAATGAGGCCATGACTTCCCCCTTGATCTCACCCCCACCCATGAGTTTCAATATTTGAAACTCAGTCAGTGTAATCCACCATATTAACAGACTAAAGAAGAAAAAAATCACATGGCTTTATCAATTATGCCAAAAAAGCAACTGACAAAATTAATACTTATTCATAATTTTAAAAAAAAACTTTCAGAAAAATAGAAATTAAGAACTTTCTAAATGTGATGAAAGAGATTCACAAAAATCCTGCAGTTAACATTATACTTAATGGCAAAAGACTAGATGCTTTCCCCCTAAGGTTAAGAATGACACAAAGATGTCTCCTTTTACCAGTTATTCAACATAGTGCTGGAAGTTCTAGTTGTAGCTAGTGCTGCAAGGCAAGAAAAAGAAGTAAAAGGTATACAGAACAGAAAAAAAAAAGAAATAAAAGCATTTGCAGATAACATGAAGATCTACATAGACAATGCCAAGGAATCTCCAAAAAAAAAAGAAAAAAGAAAAATCATAGAACAAATAAATGAGTTCAGCAAGGTCAAAAAATACAAGAAAAACATACAAAAATTAATTATATTTCTATATATTAGCAATGACTATGCAGAAATAAAAAATTAAATTTAATAATATTTCCAATTGCTTAAAAATTAAATACTTATATGTAAATCTAATGAAATATGTGCAGGATACATATACTGAAAATTGTACAATGCTGATGAAATAAAATGAAAATCTAAATAAATAGAGACTCACACTATATTCATAGATCATAAAACTAAGCATAGTAAAGGTGTCAATTCTCCTCAAATCAATATACAGTTTTAACAGAATTCCTATCAAAATCCCATAATAATTTTTATAAGTATAGACAAGATTATTCTAGAATGTATATGAAAAGGTAAAGGAACTAGAAGAGTAAAACAATTTTGAAAAAGTATGAAGAATCAATCTACTCTATTTTAAGATTTATAATTTAGCTACAGGAATCAAGACCATGATATTACCAGAGGAATAAATATACAGAACAATGGAACAAAACAGAGAACCCAGAAATAGATTTATACAAATACGCCCACTGATTTTTGACAAAGGTATAAAAGCAGTTTAATAAAGGAAAGATTGCTTTTTCAATAAATGGTGCTAAAGTAATAGAACATCTACAGAGTCTTAATAAGCTCATTAAGAAATATTTCTTCAATATATTCCCACTAGCAGCAGATGAGGGAGCCCATTTTCTGTCTTTGCCAAAAGTGGATTTTACCACTTAAAAAAATCTTTAAGAGGAACTTTGGAAACATGATTGAGTGAGAGACATCCCCAGATCTCTCCCCTTGAAACAACAATAAGTTAAACATCTAAAACTCAACAAAAAACACCCAAACTGCACACCAGCACTTCTGAGCATGGGATCTGCGCATAAGAGCTACCACAGGTCAGAACACCCAGTGTCAGGCGGTGGACTGAAAGAAATAAAGAAGTTGACTCTCACAGCCACCAGAGCTCCCTGTAGGAGGAGGGGGAGTGGAGAAGGTGTGGCAGGTTCATGTGGCAAGTTCCCTGAATGGCCCTACTTGGTAGAGTTGTGAGCTCCCCGCAGCCAGAAGCAGGGACCAGTCATCAGGGCAGAAGGCAGAGAAGCAGGATGGCAGAAAAATAACAGTTGCTTTTACCAACCATGGTTGCAAAACTGAGGCTGAGCCGCAGCCCCCAACCCCCAATCCACAGGGCCCCTCCCCCAATACCCTCCAAGAACAAACACTGCTGAGCCCCAGGGGAATCTGAGCAAACGCTACTGAAACTGTTGCTAACACTGACAGAAACTGAACCTGAGGGTAGCAAGTGTGATTAAATATCTATCAGAAATTAAAAGGCATTTTTAAGGCTTTATATAAAGCAAGGATCCAAGAGGATTAGATGCCACCTACTGGAAACAAAAAGAAAAGTGCCATCTTTGCAGCAGGCTAAAGAGACACCTTTATATAATAAATCTTCTTTCTGGAAAAACAGCAGAATACACTTTCATTAATACCCAGGCAAAGAAATAGTCCATTAAACACCATGAACAACCAAGGTGACAAGGCATCTCAGAAAGAGAAAAAGCTCCAAAAAATAAGTTTACAGACTTAGAAATATGCAACTTAAATGACAGAGAATTCAAGATGGTACTTCTGAAAAAATTCAGTGAATTCCAAAACAAGTCATATCAACAATTTCAGGAATTGAAAAAACACCTAGATGAGCAAAGTAAGGAGATTAAAACCCTGAAAAAGAATCAAATAGAACTTCTGAGGATGAAGAACACACTATAAGAGTTGAAAAATGAAATAGCAAGCTTAGGAAATAGAGTTGACTAAATGGAGGAAAAGATCAGTGATATCGAAGACAGAAATCTAGAAATAAATCAGAAGGAAGAAGAGAGAAACTGAAGAATGAAAAATAATGAAAGAGAAATTCAAGAACTAGCTGATACCATCAGGAGAGGAAACAAGGATAATGGGCATTATTGAAGGCCAGGAAAAGAAGCAGAAAGCAGGGAGTAGAAAGCATTTTCAGACAAATAGTTGATGAGAATTTCCAAAATCTAAAGAATGAGCTGGAGTTTGGAAGTAAAAGCTAAAATAAATGAATGGGATTACATCAAACTAAAAAGCTCTGCACAGCAAAAGAAACCGTCAACAAGGTAAAGAGACAACAATCCAAATGGGAAAGTATATTTGCAAGCAATGCCTCTGATAAGGAACTAAAATCTAAAATATACAAAGAACTCATACAACTCAATAACAACAAAAAAACAAATGATCCAATCAAAAAATGGACAGAGGACCTGAACAGACTCTTCTCCCTAGAGGACATACAAATGGCCACCAAATATTTGAAAAAATGCTCAAGATCACTAGCTATTAGGGAAATGCAAATCAAAACCACTAAGAAATACAATCTCATACCTATTAGAATAGCTATAATCAACAGGACAAGTAATAACAGTATTGGAGAGGATGCGGAGATAAAGGAACCTTCATACACTGCTGGTGGGACTGCAAATTGGTACAGCCACTATATAAAATGGAGTATGGAGGGTCCTCAAAAAAACTAAGAATTGATCTACCATATGATTCAGCAATCCCTCTACTGGCTATTTACCCCAAAGACTTGAAAACCCATATCTGAAAAGATATTTGCACACCAGTGTTCATGGCAACATTATTCACAGTTGCCAGGACTGAAGTGTCCTATGATACATGATTGGATAAAGAAGCAGTGGTACATATATGCAATGGAATATTACTCAGCCATAAGAAGAGATGAAATACTGCCATTTAAGACAACATGGATAGACCTCGAGATAATCATGCTAAGCAAAATAAGCCAGACAGAAAAAGTTGAAAATCACATGATATCACTTATATGTGGGATATAAACCTAAAAGCAACAAATGAACAGGACAAACAGAGACTCATGGACATGGACTATAGACTAGTGGTTACCAGAGGGTAGGGGTGGGGGAGGAAGGGGTAGGTAGACTGTTAAAGTGAGTCAAATATAGCGGGGTAAGGAGAGGGTGAAGTGCATAAAGGGGATCAAATATACGGTAGATGAAGGAAACTGGACCTTGGGTGGTAAACACACAATAGAATATACAGATGTCAAGTTATAATGTACACCTGAAAATTATGTACTTGTATTAACCAATGTTACCTCAGTAAATTTAATTAAAATTAAAATTTAAAAAAAAAAAAAAAAAGAACTCTTTCTTCAAAGTCATGGACATAGACAACAAAAAAGGCTGTTACCAGAAGGGATGAAGGTTAGGGGAAAGATGAAGAATAAAGAGGGTCAAATATATGGTGATTGGAGGCTAGACTTTGGGTGGTGACCACAGATGTTGTATTATGAAAGTGTACACCTGAAACATAATATTATTAATCAATGTTACCCCAATAAATTTCATTTTAAAAAAAGAATTGTTTCTTCATTTGCTATAGGCTTGTAGGTATCATAGATGCAAACCCCATTGGCTTTTTGAGCTAGATGTTTGGGGAACCCATCTCTCACGTGGATGTCTTACACACTGAATCCAAATCCTTCCCTCCTCGGGGAGCAGCTGGCAATTGTGGGTCCCCTCCCAATTGTATGTTCTGTGCCAAGAGTAGGGTTTCTAGAAGGGCGTACCTCAGCCTTTCCTAACATTTCCATGCGGATGTTTTCTCATATACCCAATGTATAGGAGTTGCTCAGCTAGTTCCTGGATTTCTTTCAGAGGATATTTTGACACAGCCAAATGTCATCCAGACCTAAATGTGTAGCTATAGATTCAGTGTGTCCAGGAGAAGAGGTGAGTTCAGGAGCCTCCTATCTGGCTGTCTTGGACTGGAATGCTTCCCTTTTCATTTCTTAAATCAATAGTGTGAATTTCTGCCCTTAAAGAGATATGGTACTTGACCAGCTCTGCTGGCATAGAGCCCCCAGGATCTTTCTTAACCCTTACAACTCCATGTGAATCTAATGATCTCAATAAAAGTTCTTAATTAAAAAATGCATAGCTAAGCAAAGAATTCATTCATCGAAGCTGATCACCCTAACAGTGACATGTATACCAGTTAGTTGTATGAAAAGATGTATGATACAGTTCTTATATAGTTCACTCCACCTAACTTATTTTTGCGGTATACAGTTGATCTTTTAACAGCTCACAGGTTGGGGGACTGATAGCCATACACAGTCAAAAATCTGCATGTAACTTAATTTGTCCCTCTGCATATGCAGATTCCCAACTACCAGCTGACCCTTAAACAACTCATATTAGAACTGCATAGGTCAATTGACCCATGAGAGTCCATTGAACTGTGCAGGTCAAGTTTTTAAAAATCCTTATATAAGTGGACCTAAGCAGTTCAAACTCACATTGTTCAAGGATCAATTATATTTATATTTAGGCTGCTCATTCATTTAACACTTTATTTCTTCAGCTCTTAATTTTTAGTGTTCCTTCCCCCAGTATGACTAGTTTTTTTGTTGTTTATTGCCAGTGG
This sequence comes from Eidolon dupreanum, assembly GCA_028627145.1. Classification (NCBI taxonomy): domain Eukaryota; kingdom Metazoa; phylum Chordata; class Mammalia; order Chiroptera; family Pteropodidae; genus Eidolon; species Eidolon dupreanum. The sequence continues at coordinate 96,469,001 of CM053509.1, read as the reverse complement.
TACTTTTATCTCTTTGTTATTGTTTCATCACAAAAGAATTTTAAAATATGCAATAAGATATGCAATAGCTTTCTAAACAGAGAAAAAGTAAAGCGGCTTATTAGAAATAAACGTGAAAATCCTTGCCCAAGGTATTTCATTTTAATAGTGCCAGCCACTATTCTATGTACTGAAGATATAGTAGTAAGTTAAACAAAATCCCTGCCTTCATGGAGGTCACAATCAACCAGGTTAGAAAGATAAACAGATAATAAGTATATAATATGATAAAATGTAGTACTATCAAATACCATTAAGAAAATGCATGTGGTTAATTAGTGATAGAGAATAATGGGGATGCTTATGTAGATAGGGTGGTGGTGCTAGACAGGTTGTCTGAAGAGATGACATTTGAGCAGAGATTTGAATTACATAACAGAGAATAAATGGTATATAGTTTATAGTCATCAAGACAAAACTAATGCTGGCTCTTCTGGGACAGATGCTTATTAATTCTTAATTCCCAGAAGAATTAATAAAGAAATGAATGCTCAACCAAATTTCTCTATCTTTCAATCCAAAGGCTGAGGCATTTGGTTATAAGATGAAAAAGGGTCGAATACTAAATGCCCATTCTTTCATTCTCCTTTCCTTTGATAGTTCTTAAAATCTTGTCCAGATCTAAGAAGAAGAATGTCCATTTTAATGAGCATTGCAATTAAGAAATGCATCCTCTGGAAACACTAACCCCCTTTGAGCTGCTGTGATGTTGGCCTTTTCCTGATTTGAGGTCAATAAAGTTATGGTGTTTGTGTCTCCCAGGGAAAATTCCTGCATGTGAAATCATTTGACTCATTCTGACTTCCCTGAATCCTCTTAAGAAGCTCAATCTGCAGATCAGAGCGGCTACTCCTTTTCAATTAACTCTCTTTCAGACTTGATCATTGTCCTTGTCTTCATTTATGTCAAATGGTGCTCCCTGTGGAGACAAGCAGCTGGTTATTTCTGATCTAACTCAGATAATCCTTATTGAAATAACTGCCTCCCTTGTACAAATCCTTCCATCACCTTCACCTGGATGGCTTCCATCAGCCTGGTGCCATATCTGGGTCCCAAGTGGTAGGTCTCCCCTCTACTGTACCATCAGCACTGGGACACAGTTTGCAAGGTGCAAACTGCATGTGGAGATTTTGAGCAATTTGTTTTTTTGAAAGTTGAATTCAATTCAGGAAACGTTAACAAATATGAGTTCTGGGGAAATGAGTATAGAATACTAGGATGGCTTAGCCTAAAAGGTTTCCTTGGAGACAAGAAGGCATGTTTTGGGGTACTTTCTGGTATCTAGGCTGATACAATGCCTAATCAAGGTTTTTGAGAGGCAATATCATAGCAAGTGACATGGAGGGGGATAAGAGCTTTTAAGATCTAATAAACTCTAGGTTGAACATGAGCACCTATGTGGAAAGGTAGGCATTAATACTTTCTGTCCGATATAGAAATTTACCTGAAATGAAAGAAGAGGAGCAATTTTTAGGAGAAGGTGATCACAACAGCTCCAAAAACCTTCCCCAGCCCCTCTTATCACCTTCCTCCTTATAAGGTTACTCTCTAAGCTCTGTCTGGAATGTGTATGATCTGTTCTCTTTTGATTTTAAAAGTAACCTATCTTGGCCTCTAAATTCAAACTCACACTGGGATTGAACAGTGAATAAGGCCAAACACACAGCCCCTTGATGTGATTTGTGTGAGGATTATTCCGGAGAGCAATATTGGTCTCTACTAATATGAGGCATGAACTAGATGCAGCAAGATGTTGAGCCTGTCAAGAGCAGTGAGGAGCTCGTGACTCAGGCAAGATGATTGTTTTCTATTTTCCCTTTGTTAGTCAAAGCAATAAATGGGAACTATTTACTTTTCATATATGCAGACTTAGTCAGCATAATGAGTCCTAAGGTAGATGAGTAGACCTTGTGGTACAGGGTCCTGCACCTTTGGAAAAAAATGACCAACTTTCTTTGGAAATCCATTGAAGAGCCCACAGGTTTGGGATTACATATGGCTTCCTCCCCTAGGTGGAAGGAGAATTAAAATCAGGAGATATGAGTCAAGAGTCAAATAAGAGGGTGTCTAAAAAGGAAAAAAGGATTGTGCTACTAGATGAATCTCTGAATATCCAAGCATTTATAAACTAAGACATGAGAGATATGAGTCCTCTCAGGGAACCTTGGATGAGGAAGCTTATTGCTAGAGCTATGAGTATTGCTACCAGCTGTAATCACCAGCCAGCATGTAGGGGAAATTTAAGACTTAGGAAGATTTACAGATTCCCTGATATAAGAAGTGAGAAATCTATAAATCTAGGTGTAATAAGTAGGCCATGCCAAGTGACATACCCTTGCCTCTGCTTTTGGAATTTGGAAAGACTATGAAATTTGGTTATCAACTCAGTAGAAATTCCAACATTTGCTCATTTCCTAAATAATGTTCCTCCTTCTGATCAATTGTGGCTAAAGATTTGATAGATAGAGATCCCAACCTATGGTAGAAGTAGTGTCTGTTCTCTTAGTGTTATTTAATCTATCATCCATATCCTAACCTGAGTAATTGTTCTTTAGTATAAATGGATTTTTGTTATTCCTATTCTGATAATCATTCAATGGCTTCTCAATATAATAAATAGCAAATTGAAAATCTTTAACATGGCTTATGAAGCCTGAACAATTTCTCTTTTCCACTTCTTCTTTCATCATTGTCAATATGTAGCCATTCTATACCTAAATGGCATATTTTTTCCTTGAATGAGCCAGGCTCTCTCATCTCAGATTACTCCCACAGCCAAGTTTCCCTAGCCCTTCCCTAAACTAACTACTCTTCATCTTTCAGGTTACAACTTAGAGTTTACTTTTCTCTGGGACACTTTCTTTCCTTAGTCCTCAAATTGCATTATGAACTTCTCCAATGTGCTCCCACAGAATATCATACTTATTCCATTGTACTTATCACATTGTATTATATTGTTAGGTGGTTAGGTAGCCATGAGTGACGGGAGTGAAAGCCCAGCTCTGTAATCACAGGAATGATAATACTGATGGCCCAACCCAAAAGGCCGCCCTTACCTCCCAGGAAAAAAAAAAACTCATTTTTAAATAATAATACCCCTATATCCTGGAGTACAAGGAAATAAATGACCACAGCATAGCAACCAGTTTAGGCTAGTCATAAATGCTTGCACAGTAAGGAGTACTCTGAACTGCTTTTCATCTCAGCCTCATTATACCATCATTATATGACATGCATATGACTGGAAGTTCACGAATTTAATTAGAAATTAAATCTTCCGACTGAATTCTGGGAAAGTACATGCACAGTTGACAATAGGTTATATAACAGCCAACTGTCAATCAAAATGACCTCACACATCAATTAGCTCGCACCACCCTTATAACCACCCATCATGGCCCAGATATAAGACAGACATCTCCACCTCTATGAGGCTACAGCCCTCTCTGGTTTAGCCAGTTTCTCTGTTGAAATGTACTTCAATAAATCTTACTTTTCCTAATCTTTGCTGATCTGTAATTCTTTACTGCACCGGTGGAAAGGACCCCACCTCTGCCCCCCAGTACCACTGGGACAATGACAGATTTAGATCACCCCCAATGGTAACATTATTACTAATTTATCTATAATTCCTCACCAGTCTGTAAATTTCTTGTGGAAAGATACTGCGTCTTATTTATCTTAACATTCACAGATATAGCATTGTCACTAAGGGGCAGGAGACCTGCATTCAAGTCCACATCTAACTATTTAACCTTGATTTTTAAGTCAACTATAAAAACCCTGTAGAAGAAAATGTAGAAGTAAAAATGTGCTCTCTCTGCACAAAACCAGGTGGCTGGACTGGATAATGCCTATATGGTACTGTCAAAACACTGCAAACGATAACTCCATATGCAAAAAATTGCCAGGTACATTGAGTTGCTCTAAAATACATATAAAACAAGCACCTCTGGGCACTCTGAAAAATTATGAACAGTGTCCATAAATGCACAGATTCAAAAAACTCTGTTATGGTAAGAATGAAACTAAGTGAAAGGATCAGTATGGAAACATAAATACTTAGCCAGATTATGTCCTAGCTCAGCTCTCTAAGATTCAAGTGTTATTTAAAAAGAGCCTTAATTAAGAAGAACTATAATTTTTGTTGATTGAAATTATTAAGTTTTAGCGCAGTTTCCAGTTTTCATTCTGGCCACTAATTGGTCCCCTTTCCTTAAGTGAAAAATGCTCACTTGTGCAGAATTTCAGCATTTCCCAGCACTAACCTCCATTTCGCCTTTGTCATGTTTAGGTAGGGGCGGGGATCCTTTTTGTGCTAGCAGAGACTTGGCCCTGTTTTTGCTGGCATGCAAATGTAGAGTGCGATTCATCATGTTTTATTTAGTAGAGTCTCTGAGAGAAAGGAAAGAGGAAATTGTTGTGAATTAAATGTCCTTGTCTGTTCAGGCAAGAAAATAAAAGTTCTGATTGATTGCTGAGATGGCTGGAAATGGAAGTATTAACACAAAACAATGATTTTGTTATGTTTCTATTCTCTAGAGTGTTGCAAATGGTAGAGAAAATTTTATTCCAGAAACAGATTAAGAGGGACTTTCTCCCTTGCCAGAACAAGAAAATTTGGTGAAGTCAGGAAGCAGAAGGTGAAGAACTAGGGAGTGGGGCCTGGACTGCTATAGTCCAGTTCTGGCCTATGTTCATGGTGGCCTTGAACAAGTCATTTACTGTCCTGACCTCAAACTTCTTAAGATTTGAAGGCTTGGTTAGCTATGGAATCTTCACTACCTGTAATGTCATACAATTCTTTCTTCTTCTAAATTTACCTAAGCAATAAGCCTTAAGACTTTTGTAGTAACAAAAGAAGATATAAGGTGTTCAGTGGCTCTTTACAATGGATTAAACTTGACTTTTACCAGATTAATTTAAGCATAATTGTGTAGATGATGTAATATGTAATATGCAGTATGGTTTTTGTATCAGCTTCTACTCCCTCCTCATTTAAAAAAATGGGAAAAATCCTTAGTTGAGTACAGATAATGAAAATAGCTCTGTCCTCATCTAATCCAGATCCTCTTTTGTTTCCCTGCTTCCTGAATCTGCAACTTTCCTTGACTCGATGAATCTCTTGAATTTATTTTGTTCCATTTCCCATGCTTATACAAAAAGATATTGGTTCTATGATGTATGCATGTTTTTAAAGTCCTCACGGAGAATTTCCAGTGTTCAAGAAAACCACCAAAAGTTCAGAGTTTAAGTCATCTTTTATCTACTACATTTCTTACTTTTCCTCAAAAAGTACTATTCAGATTCAAACATTGCTGAAAACTAAAAGATGTTTAATCTTTCTCCAGTGTAGGTTTCTTCTGCAAAAGCACCTAAGATAGTTACTTCAGAAATGGCTGCTGTTATCTCACTATGTGGCTTCTGCTCTGGTGTGTGTGTGTTTGTGTGTGTGCGCACACGCGTGTGTGTGTATATATACACGTAAAATGAGAGAGAGAGAAAGAGAGAGTGCAAACACAGAAAAAACTATTAAGAGATAACTACCAGATTCTACAGCTCAAAATAGAGTCTGTATGATCTCAGGCCATGCCCAACATTATCCCCCGGAGCAGAATTCAAATATAATACAAGGCCAGATTTTAAAATGGAATTTAAGTATTGGTCTTCAAGCAAAAACCAGACCACTTTCAGTATGCACTCCAACAGAAACATGTTCTCTTAAAGTAGCTGTAAAATGTTCTCCTTTATGTGTGTTTCAGCTTCTTTTTTGTTAAATATCTGATTCTTAAAACATGTGCATAGTTCGCATCCTACAAAACTTGAAAGATAATTTTGCTTGAATCACAAGAAATGCTGACTTGAATAATGCTTTTGTTCAAAACAATTGTTCCAAAATTTATATGTTGTAATATCTGTATCTTAATACCAGGTCTTGAATACACTGATTTTTTCCACTACTTTGATTGTTCTATTTTATTCAAAAGCTGTTTCTGGATAAAGGAAGTAAAAAAGGATGAAATCTGGTGTTATGGATAAAATTGATGAAGTCAAATCTTTCCTCTTGATAAAATAACCTTCAAATAATAACCAATGATCATTGTCTCAGGCCACTGGGACATAGCCACACACACATAGTATGAGTAATTCCTTAACAGAGTAAATTAACAAATGTAACTCAAATGAACTTAACTTGTTGAAGTATAGAATTAATGAGCCTGAGACATGTGAGATTAGTTTAGGAAAGTGAGCTTGGGCAGGCTCCAAAGCAACAGACTGCATCCCAAACACCAGGAAATCTAGGCCATTTGTCACAAGAAGGAGCAGAAGCAAGAGAGTCAGTAGTCAGTAACTCCCATCATCTTTGGAGGAAAGGCAACTAAAAATGGATAGGTAGAGTTTCAAATGATGGCAGAGATAAATACCTAATGAGAAGGGGTGAAACATTTTCAGGTATATTGAGTGGGTTTGGAAGACACATATAGATCTATATTTGTAAATTTATATTTGTATTTATATTATAGTCTTTATATTAGACTCTTTAGCCTTTAATTCCCTTATTTTTTCATAATTCAGTCTGAAAAAGCATTAAGTTTTGTCCTATCTATTTTCAGAATGTTTCAAAAGGAAAATAAAGATAAAAATACAATTATAAGAAAAATGTTATCCTACTTAAATCTCTTAGATTAAACTTCTAGCTTTGGCCAGCCTCTCAAGTCAGACTGCCTGCTAGAAGATATTAATTTTCATGATTCCTGAAGCCAAATATTCTTGCTTAGACTTTGGTAAATGATGTAACCTTTCTATGCATCAATTTCTTCCCCTGGAAAATGGGAATAAAATAGTACCTACCTCCAAGAGTAAGTTTACTAATGCCTGGTAGTTAATGCATTTTTTTTATTCTTTCAAAAGATATATTATTCTCAAAATGGAATAAAACTAGATTTCTCCCTTACATTATTTCAAAAGATAAATTAATTGGATTAAAGATTTTAAAGTTAACAGCAAAGATTAAAAATTCTCTAGCAAAGTGTACAAAGTTTCTGTTATACAAGAATAAGTCCTAGAGATTTACTCATAGCACAGTGACTATAGTAAACAAGATTGTATTATATTTATAAAATTTGCTAAGAGGGTAGACTTTATGTTGTGTATATCACAAAAAAAATAAATAAATAAGAAATAATAAATAAAGAAGCTGGAAGGAAACTTGGAGAGGATGGATACGTTTATGGACTAGATTGTGGTTAGTTTCATGTCTGTATACTTATCTCCAAATTCCTTAAGTTCAATACATTAAACATATATAACTTTTTATATGTCAATTATACCTCAATAAAGTGGTTTTAAAAAGGAAGAAGGAAAATATATTTTACAACCTTGAAATGAAGAAATTTGCATGAGCAAGACAATGAAGCTAGCAGAAATAACTAACAGATTCAAACATAAAAACTTAAACCTTCTATATGGAAAAGTAGTTTCCATAAACCAAATATAAAAGAAAAAAAATAATTTTTAAAAATATTTTGAAATGTGTGACAAAGAAACAATGTACTTAATATATTAAAGAACTTATAGAAATTAACAAAGAAAAGAAGACTTCCCATTGGGGAAGAAAAAGAGTACATGAACTGCCTACTCACAAAAGAAGTTATGTATGCTTTTGAAAAAAATGCTCACCTTTACTAATAACCAAAATTAAAACAATATTGATGCTGGTTATAATCAGGGTCACGTCAGTAGTGAAATGTGATTCTGATAAAGATCTGGAGGATGGGAAAGTAGATTCAGGAATAAAGGAAATGAGATGGAAAATGTGGAAAACAGAATCAACGAGGGGAGGAAAGGAATTGGGAGAAAGTTCTGGCATAATTTAACTGTAGGCAGGGTGGACCGCCTTTTAGGTCTCGGCATGAAATAGACCTGGGTCTGAATCTTTTCTCTGATGTCATACCTTACACAACCTTGGCAAGTGACTGGCTTTCATGATTCTTAGTTTCTTCATCTGTAACTTAAAGTGCAGTTATAAGGATTGAGCAAAACAATGTATTTCACTCAGTCAACTTCATCCCACCGGCATCCAGCCTCAAGGTTTAGTAGAACTGTTTTTCTTGATTCATGCAACTCTCCCTCCTGCTGTTGGTCAAGCTGAGACCATTCAATCCGGGAAGAGCAGACCAGGCCTCCTTCATCTTTATGCTCCATCCATAAAACAGCCATCAAGGCTGAAACTGCAGACTCATTTCAAGGTTAAAAGCAAAATGGACATGAGGAAGTTTTTAGATCTCAGTCTGAGCTGTCTACTCCAGCAGCCAGGGAACAATTCCTTTTCCACCAGTGAGTGAAGCAAATGCAGAGTGTTGTCAATCACTTTTCTCCTAAGAAGTGCAGGATGGATTATACTACTCACATTTGGTCTTTGATTATTTCACGCAGTTTTATTTTTTGGTGGAGGATTTATGTTTGATTTTTAAAATTTAGTCACCTTTTATGTAATTTATGTACATGTTTTAAGTGTAAAGGAATAGTCTTGCTTCTTTTGCATTCAAAGTCTCATTACACCAGAGATGGAAAGAAGGTTTTAACAGTAAGTAAATAATAAATATGTTCATAAAAAATATTAAGAAAATGAGAGGGAGAGAGAGAGAGAGAGAGAGAGAGAGAGAGAGAGAGAGAATGAGAGGGGTAGAGAGAGAGATCAGTAGTTGTAAATGAGAGGGAGTTTATCCAACAAAGACTGCCACCTATTGGAACTGTAACTGTGCATGTTCTTTTGGCTTCAGCCTGTCCTGGAAGGCGGCCAGAGCTATCAGAGCAGCTGACCTGCAAGCCTTCAAAGCAAAATAAAAAGCAGATGAATAAATGTTGGTGCATCATTAGATTCTAAATCTTGACAACACAGAGCCTTATTTAATTTGATTCCTGTGCATCAGAGACTTTAAACTGCCATTAGTCAGGCATGCTGCCACTCTCTCCTCAGTTGCAGAAGGTTAGTGCTGTTTATGGGGCATAAACCAGCTATATTTTATGTGAGCAAGTGGAAGGAAACAAAATCTCTTGTGATAAAATAAAGAATAAATATAAACACTATTGCCTTATCCTGCATAAGACTTCATGGACCTTTTTTCAACCCATTTAGACGAGTTCCTCAAAAAAAGAGTATATATTTTAAATTTTTGAATAAATGAAATGATCATTGACATGTTTTTAAATGACCGAAGTAGTTTAAGTTAGACTAGATTTTTAAAAGATAAGTTCTATACAGTAAAAAGATAATAATATTAATGGAAATAAAAATATGTTCATAGTTAATGTTTTCTCTCTATTCTATCAAATGTAGCAGGCAAATCACATGTATAAAGAATTTATCCTCAACTCCATGACTCCATACTACTTTGCTAACTTAAACAAGGTTTATTACACTATATGCTAAAAACCTATTTAAATGCCAAAAGCAACTTTGTATTTCTAAGCCTTTGTATTGCCTTTTTATGTGGTAGAGAAAAAAGCAAATAAGATTCGTCTATTATTTTTTTGCTCCTCAGGAAAAAAAAAATTAGAAGCTCTCATATTCTCTTTAATCACATTTTCTACCTCTAGGCTCCAAATTCAATTCTCATTTAGAGATTTCTAAGGTTTGTATAATATTTTAAGCACAGCATTGTGTATTTTTGTCCAGGGAGTTGCATTCTCGAATTCAGCTATTTTAGTATACAGATTTAATGACCATCCAGTTTCTAGCAAAGAGAACATGTATACAGATCCAAGAGGATAATTTCTTTCCTAGGTTGATGTTAAGTAAAAAGTTAATTAAATAAAACTAGAATATATCACCTACTAAAATAGAAAACAAAAGTTAACAGTAGAATTTTCATTTGCGTACAAATCTAAAAGTTTGGCAAGAAACCAAAAATAGCTCCAGCCCCCTCGATATACCTTTTGCCCTGGTTAGAGGATCTCATCACCTTCTTATTGGAGAAGACCTGCAGATATCTCAAAATCCCACATTTTCCTTCGGTGAATAAATATGCACCACAAATTAAAGGTAATTCTCATTACAGAATAAGGATTTAGTCATTCCCCACAAATTCTTTTGCTATCTTCATGTGATGTCAAGTTCAAGAACACTCTGTGGTTAATTGGTAAATAGAAAGTCCCTTTATTGGACTTTGGAATTGAGTCTCCTCTCAATTCAACAGGAACATGTTTGGATTGACTGCACAGCCTCAGCACTGCTCTGCTCCAAAAGCAAGAAAGTGAGGCAGAGACATCTCTGTGCACTAAGGTGCATATGCGGCCCCTTTCTACTTCCCAGGTGACTGACAACAGTGGCACAGGCTCTCCACCTCTCTTTACTCCCCTAAGCTGTCCCTCTTCTCATGCATTATTTTATCCCTTTGGAAATGGCGACGTCTCTCCTGGAAAAGGGAAAAGTTCAGCCTGTCAGCAGTACAGTGGGAAGTAAATGCACTTACAAGTTCCAGTGTTATCTTAGCAACTTCTTTTCTACACATTTTGCAACAAGACAAGACAAAAAGCCTTTCTCCACAATGATATGACCCAAAACCTTCAAAGAATTAATGTCAGACTGACATGGGAAAAATAAACTCTTCCCTAATATTAATTTCTGGTAGTAAAATAAACAAGCAGACTTCTAGTAATTATGCCTCTTACAGAAATGTGAACCTCTCTGGGGCCTCAGAGACCACTGTGTTTAAGACTCTTGCTTTACAAACAAGGAACTGAGGCACGATTGCTTTACTGTGTTCTATTTTTAAAATGTTCTGAATCTCTAAAAGGTCACCAGAGTATGCTCATACTTACTGTGTCTTTTAGTGCTTTGCTAATGGCTTTTCAAAACTTTCCAACTGCAGAATAATAAGGCTTCAAGATAGAGACAGGGGATGGTTTTCAATCAGTGGGACCAAAGTAAGCAATCCCTGAAAGCTAATTACATTTATCCCACTAAGGGCTGACCCGGCAACTGCTCCTGATCTAAGTTTTCCCAGTTTTCCTAGGCAAGAAACAAGATATTAGCTGCCCATTCTTCTGCCATTTCACAACCAGCACCACACAAAGGCCCTGCAATCTAGTTACAGATTGATGGCTCCTTGCATAGCCCTCAAACTCCTTGCTTCTGCAGACCAGAAAAAGCTGACATGTATGTAGGTTATGATGGTCTAAGGGACCGATTGTAAGAGGGATAAATAACTCCTTTATCAACACTGCCATAAAGTGATCTTTCAACAATAAATTTGTAATCATGACTCTCCCTAAAATCCTTAATAGTTACCCATCACCTTGGGATAAAGTTCAGTTTTCTCTTTTTCTTTATACAAAGACGTTCATAACCTGCCCCTTCCTTATCTTTCTACCCTCATTTTCAACCACTACCATCGCTGTCACCACTCTCCATCCTACCCCTGCACCCTGAAATCCAGTCAAATATTTGAAATTCTCCAGTCAGGCCCTGCTCATGCTTTCATGACTTTGCTCGTTTGGGTCCCTCTTACATGAATGTACCTCTAATCTTCCACCATCCCAAGTCTGCCCTGATGAGGTCCTCTGTCCAACAGCTTGGAAGCAGATCCTCTCTCAGTTCAGCAGTCAAAATGGTTGGAGCCCCAGCTGACATGTCGATTACAGAGAAATTCTGAATAAGAACGATCCAATTACACCATACCCAGACGACTGACCCACAACACTGATATATGTTGTCATTTGAAGCCATAAATTGGAGGGGGGGGGACGGTAAATAATTAACACAGCATCTCAAAACTCAATTCCTAGTACCGACCAGCATAAAGAGAATTAACGCCTCTCTCTAACTGTGCCTTCTACTCTGCATCTGTCATAGGATTGTCATGCATGCGTTTGTTTGCAGTTTCATCTCTCCCATGCTACTTGAAGCTCTTCAAGCTTGGGAACATGTCTTTTCATCTTTTTAATCCTGAGATCCTAGCATAAAGCCTATCACATGAAAAGACTCAATGAATGTTTGTGAACTGATGAACTGAGTGAATTAAACTACAACCTAGTTTCAGAATTAAAACTTAAAACAAAATTTACAAGTCAAATTTGTTTTTGTTCAAATATAGGGGAATACACTGGCAGTTATCAGGGCAGCATAAAACTCTATTAGATCTCTTTATTCAAAGACAACCCTTGCTGACCACATCATTATCTAGTGGAGGGATATCTTAGGTAACTCTTGTTGGATAGGGGAGAGATTCAGTTAAAATGGAAATCACTCAAGCTAATCATCCTCAGATACAAACTGCCCACTTGGGACAAGAAAAAAGCATCTACTAATCTGCTTCATCTCTTCATAACCGTTTAAAGGTTGTCCTTTTTAGAAGTAAGAAGTCCTGGGTGGGGCGGTGGGGGACAGCAGGTTTGTCGAGCAGTTCCTCAAGAACAAGGGCATCGGGTAGGAGTCTACAGGGATTCTAGCTGCTTCTTCAAAAGGGAATTTAAAAATATTTATCAGTGACTGTGGTTAGCATGTATATGCTATCTCCTATTTTTGTTTCACATTTTGAATAATAGTAAAGTGCGTAAAACCAAAGGCCTCTGAATTTGTCTTCTAGAAAACAGAGTACGTAGAGATTAAGGGCCACTCTATTGCTTGTCGGTCTCTTTTAGCTGCCAAGAGACTGATACAATTAGAAAAGATGGAAAAGCAAGCTAATTTTCTGAAGCCAGCTGCAAGGGAGGAAAGTAAAAATAATCGACTTCATTCATCTAGCTATCTTATCTCCCATTTGTAACCACACCAATCCTATGCTGTAACATTAACAGTGTTTTCCCATGTTACTGTTTCAGAATCCAAAGTTTGGGGAATTAAGTAATTTGTCTTCAGTTACACAGCTAGTAAACAATAGGATAGTGACTTAAAGCCAGTACTCAAAGGCTTCGATCCCATGTTCTTTCCTCTAAGACTGTGCATAAGGTATTGGCCTAGACTTTAATTCACATTTTCTTTCTTTTAACAAGCATTTATGAACATCGTCCATGTGCAAGGCTCTTTGCTAAGGCAGATACCATGAGATGTGGCACTGGGGTGCTACAGTGGGGGATCCAGCACCCAGAATGAATGTCCTGCCAGGAGTGGCCCTTGTATTTGAGAATTTTTTTTCAGCTGATAGTTTTTCTAATATTATCTAAAAATTTTTCCATCCATATTTCTGTTACAAGTGAACAAATGTTCTAGCACAAACAAGATTGATTTTGTCAAGTGTAGCAAGGGAAAGCTAATGGAATACTTGAGTTAATGATGCTTCCAACAATAAGGTCTATTTAGTAACTTACTTCATGGTACAAACTGTGCCCAAAACAATATACTCACTTGTCTTATGCTTCTCTAATGGAGCACAACACTTGGTAGCTTGAGATTTTAAAATCTAAATAATATCAATATGCAAGTTTGAAAATGAGTTAAACATGCAGGAGGTACCAAATATATAGATGTCGAGGAGCCATATGTAAATCCTTCTCTACTCCACTACATGAGTAGAACACAAGACATTCAATAAATGGTGGCTGACAAATTAATGTACCAGGTACTGCAGTTGGTGTCTTTTAAAAATTATCATAACTAATCACTTGCTTCACCAGCCTTGTGAAATAGATGTTAACATATCCAATATGTAATTATGTACATGTATTTGGCATTTATTATATACCAGGCACTGTGCTAAGCATTGAACATAGCTTTTTCTCATTATTCACTTATTCAATAACTATTTACCGAGAGTTTATTATAGTCCAGGTATGGGGTTAACCCCTAAGGATACAATAGCAAGCAAACCAAATAGGACATTATCCTAATGGAACCTGTTTTCCAGGTAGGTGGTGACAGCAATGAAAAAAATAATAATAATAACAAGATAATTACAGATTATGATAATACTAGATAGGAAAAGAATTAAATGAAGAGACAAAACTGTGTAGAGAAGGAGTGTCCATTTTAGAAAGCATGATTAGTGAAGGCTCTCTGGGGTGGTGACATCCAAGCTGAGTCCTGAAGAACACAAAGGAGACAGACATGTAAAGACCTAGCGGAAGAGGTCTCAGGCAGAGAGAACAAAAGCAAAGACCCGGGGTGGAAAGTAGCCTGGCTTGTTAGGTGAGCAGAAAAGGCATCAGAGATAGAATGGTCTGAGGCGAGTCTAGAAAGGTAGGCAGGAGTCAGATGATGCAGGGTCTTACCTTATAGTTCATGGAGTGTAATTTTGATTCTTTTTTAAAGCCACAGGGAAGCACTAAATGTTTTAAGCAGTTATGGCATGATCTGATTTGTATTTTTTTAAAGATGATTCCAGGTGCTGTGTAAAAAATGAACCTGAGATAAGCAAGAGTGGGAGTAACAAAACTAGTAAGAAGGGCATACCGCCATCAAGATCAGAGACGGTGGAGTTTTGGCCCAGGGAGGTGGCAGTGGGTGTGAAGAAAAGTGGATGAATCTGAAATACGCAGTGATATTGGAACCAACAGAGTTCATGGAAGGATTTAAAGTGGGAAGTGACCTCATGGAGTTGGCAAATTTATTGCCCAGTTGTTACCCTTTTATATAAATTTTAAAAATCTGAAACTAAAATGTTAAAATACTGTCAATCGTATCTCAATAAAACTTGGGCAGAGGGAGGATTTCTGGCAAGAGCTAAAGAGTGGAAGTACTGAAAATCACAGCAGGTATGCTCCATTTGAAGCCTTTAACCACTGTGCTCCATTGCTTCATGCACATCCCTACTCCTCATCCAGAATTTCTCCAGGTAACCACAGGTTTCTCTGATCTGCTACTCCTGATTCTTGACTTTTTGGTTGTCTACCAGACTGCTGTATGCAGCTATGTAAGTGTGCCCTGCCCAAGTAGGGGACAGAGAACACACGACCACTGTGGTGGTTTTAAAGACAGGTTTTCAAATTCACTGATGCTTCTCCTTCAAAGTACTTACTTCTCCTGATCTGGAGTGTGGACCAGAATGAGTGACACCCTTCTGGTAACAGAATAAGCAAAAGTGACAGAATGTTACTTGTGAGATTAGGTATTTAAAAGACCACAGGTTCTGTCCAAGAAAATTCACTCCAAGAAAATTCTCTCCTCTCCCTTCCTCCCTCCCTCCCTCTGAGGGACGACATTCATTCACCATCCTACAGACAGGCCCACAAGGCACAGAACCAAGGTCTTCCAGCAATCATGTGAGTGAGCCTGGAAGCAGATCCTCCCCTAGTCAAGCTTTGAGATGACTTTAGCCCCAACAAACTCCAGCCCCAGCTGGAATGCAACCACTTGAGAAACTGTGATGTAATACTTGCTGCTTCAAGCTGCTAAGCTTGGGGTGATTTGTTACTCAGAGATGAGTAACAAATACAATTACGATGTGAAATTTTCCTGGAGTTATGCAGCATGACAGCACTATTCCCACCCTTCCTTACTTTTCTATTACTAGTTTTGGACTTTTCATTCCAGTAAAACTTCAATCACTTTCCCAGAGAGGATCCCTATTTTCTATGTACTGACTTCACATCCCTCATCCTTAGGTGAAAAGGTGCTCCACCTTCATCCACCTCAGACTCAAGAGATTGGTCCTGGCTAGACCTGCACCTTTGCCTGAATTAAACAACACAGATCAAAGTCTTCCACTTTAATATTTCTGTATACTCCCAGTATAAGATACTGATTGTTAAACAGTGTTCAGAGGAATAACGGTTATCAGAATCCATTGAGGGCTTTATGATTCTTGGCCCCTATACTACGGAAGATAATTCAGTAAGTCCTGAGTGTGATCTAGGAACCTGTATTTAAAGAACTCTCAGGTAATATTGAGGCATGGCTAGGTTTTGTAAACTCTGACTTTGTGTTTGTTCCTGACTTACTGCAGAAACAAGGTCCTCATAACTGGAACTAGAAGCAAAGTTTCCTGTTTCTTCATCAGTAAATCTCTCTCATACATGCAACAGAAAGTTTACATTGTCTTCTGTGCATTTTCTTGAGGGCAATAACTGAATGATATTTGCTGAATGTTTGTAAAAAACACAGCAGTAAGTATATATTGAATTTACATATGAGACATTTTGTACTTTTAGGAAACATATTCAACTTGTAAGTTAATGCTCAACATATAAATTCATTTTCTATGATCTCACTTTTGCAGTAACAAATTTAATTGGCATCTTTTCTGACTCTATGGAGAATGTGAAAAGCATATCAATAAATTAATAAATGACAGCTTTAGGTTTATCAGCAATCGAGGCTGCAAAACTAATAGCTAAAGAAAATATAGCAAAGCAAAAATGGAGCCATTTATTCTGATAGAGTTAAATTCAGGGAAACAGGGTAGTCAGCAAAATGCCAGAGTCAAAGATGTTACTGCAGAGGATTTCTGGTAAGAATAAAGGAAACTGCAGTTTTCTAATTAACAGTGCAACGAATACTAAAAACGACCTTAAAGTGGAACTTAAAAGGTATTTTAATGAGTTTTTGGCAGAGACTGCTGATGAGCTCTTTTTCATAAGTGAAGAGAAATGTCTTAAAATTAACCAAGGCCTTATGATCATCATATTGGAATCATATTTCAGGGAAATAAAACCCTTAGCTAGAAGTTAAGCAAAGGCCCAGTAGGAATACTAATCAAGCTTGTATCTTATTCTAATAACTCTAAGAAGAGGCAGATTCCTGAAGTCTAATTATTATGGCATTGTCTCCTTTTAACCTTCTTTCTGAGAAACTGTCACTGATTTTAAATACAAATATGCACCACACATGCACATACCACAACCCCTGACACACCCACAACGCACTTTGTTACTTCACATTTACCGAATTGTCTACCTCACTGTCCTTCCTTTCCTCTCCAATAGTTCTTCAGACTCTTTCCCAATCCCTGTTCCATTAAAACACAAACATCTACCATACTTTTTATAGCTTTCACTTGCCCTCAACTTCTAGTTTAATAAAATATTTGCTACCAATTTTCCCAAAAATATCTCTGTAGATGAACAAAAACAGTCTACTTCCTAACTTGCAACCCAATGCCCACAATTAATGGGGCCAACACCCAGAGTCGCTTCGAGAATCATCCAGTCACTTCTGCACTGGCTCCCTCCTTTATGTTATAGTGAAGGATTCTTTACCTTGTTTTTCTTCAGCTGCCCTTCCATTTGCCCTAAGTGTTATAGAAATTATTCAAATCCTCTGTTTCACTCCTCCTCTCTTTCACTACTGTCAAGAAGAGCATCTCAATAAATTAATTAATGACAGCATTAGGTTTATCAGCAATCGAGTCTGCAAAACTAATAGTTAAAGAAAATGTAGCAAAGCAAAAATGAAACCATTTATTGTTATAGTTATTCTGTCATTCAGAAAGACAGGTTAAAAAAATCATGGGCTCAAAAAAAGCCCACAAGAATTGATGTGTTTATTATCAATAATTAATAAGTATTTAATAAAAGGTTGACCTCTGACCCATTTCTCTAAAACTTTTATGTAGGTTTTGGGTTCCTCCAGGACCATTTAGTGGTTGGTCTGAAAAATCCATATTGTTATTCACAGTTGCTCTGGGAAGAGGTAAAGGGAGATACCGTGTATCTCCATTTGGTCAGGGCAAAGCTGGCTTTAATCATCTGTAATAAGTGCTCTGTTTTCTGGGAAATCTTGAAGATTCACAGCAAGAGCTAGATAAATAAGTTATATAAGTTATTTAAGAATAAAAATATGACTTTTTTATGAAGAAACTGGAGGCTTTCTAGGCATTTCATCCATAGCTACAACCCATGAACCCTAGGCAAAACCTTCTCTAGCTCAATAGGTTTGCCAAGAAAGGAGTGAAAGATTAAAGAAAAGTCTCTCATTTGGAGTTCCTTGAAGAATTCCATCAGTCCAGAGCCTCAGTCTAGATGCTAGATTGAAGCAAAGATGAAGTTTGCTGACAGAGACCATGCCAAAGCAATACAATGTGCCTTGCAATTCAGTGTGGTCATTGGACCAGCAGTATCTTGAAAGCTTGTCAGAAATGCAGAATCACATGCCCCACTGGAGAATTTCTCAGTCATAATCTGCCTTTTTAACAAGATCCTCAGGTGTTTGAAAGGTCTGCCTTCACAGGATATTTTCTAATTGAGGGCTGTAGAAAAACAGGACAGCGGGATCCTTACCTTCTCCAGCTTTGCATCCTCCTAGTTGCTCCTCCTCCCCACTTTCGCAGGGCTGTGGGAGTACACATAGAGATAGGAGCCTGGGGTAATTCCAAAGACCAAATCAAGTGCTCTGACCCCAAATTTCAGCAGCAACCACACAAACTTGGCAGGAAGATGTGTCCTGAATTCTATTAAGCTAATATTAAAGAAAAGGCACAGACTTCTGAGAGTCTTGTATTAGTCAGACTCTGAGTTGCGGTAGCAGAAAATGGAATTCAAACTAGCTTAAGTATAAAAGGGAACTTATCAGTTTACGTAACTGAAAAGTCCTTGTGTAGTTCAATTCTAACCACAGCTGGGTCCATGTATTTAAAGTGTCATAGAAAGCTGCCCACCCCTTTTCAACACCTGTTTTTCTATCGGCTTCTTTCCGTGGAAGGCTTGTGCCTTAGCACAGCTCCCAGTTCCAGGTCTACCTCTTCTCTGCTCTGAGTCCACAGAAAAAGAGAAGTCTTCGCTCTCAGCAGTTTCCTAAAATTCTAGAACTGAGTTTAAGCTCTGTTTTTTCCAGTTTCAATCACATGCTCATTTGTGAACCAATTACAGCGGACAAGTGGATGTGACCCTCTGAGTCACAAGCCTACTTTTGGAACTAAGGGTGAGGTCAAACCCATCTGAAGTACATGGCTTGACCGTGTGAGAAGGTGCTACCTCCAAGGAAATTTGGGCAGCCAATAGCAGAGGAAGGGGAGATTGACTATAAGTAAAAAAAAAAAAAAAAAAAAAAAAAAAAAGCAACAGCTGTTCACTAAGGCATCTTGCAGCTAAAATCTACAGCTTCTCTCTCTCCACACAAAAGTGGCATCTCCAGAAACAACAACACAGCAGTTCATTAAAGTAAATGCAGTAGAGCTTCAAGGCAAAGAATCAGACGCCTCCGCCCCAATGTATTTTCCTTGTCAATTTACATTTAAAGCTGTGACGATTGGTAGCACTGCTTGCTTACTTTTTCAGAGTGACAAGGCTTGACCCAAGACCCTGACTTAAGAAAGGTGAAAATCATTAGCCAGTGAAAATATAGGAGAAAAGTCATTGTAATGGTGATAGAGCTCTGTGTGAAGCTGCGACATGTGCAGATTTTGTCTTAACCAGTATCCAGTGCCAGCTTTGATGAATTAACACAGTAAGTTTTAGCCTTGGTCAAAGTTTCCAATGCTCTCTAATGCCTCTGAGAAGTGTGATTTTGCCTCACAGGAACACTGATCTCTTTCTGTGTCTGAAAAAATCTGGATACAGAGCTGTGAGTCACATTTGGAGATGTTCAATTTTGTTCTCCACTACTCAACTCTCAAGTGAACTATTCTGTACAAATCTACTTTAATTATGTATTAATTTCAATATTATTACATGTAGTACACAACCGCTGCTCATTAAAAATTAATCTGGATTCTATCGTTTTTATTTAGTATTCATTATAAGGCAATATTCACTTTTTTAAAAAAGACCTCCAGATAAATGTGTTGTTCTACATAAGCAAGAGGTGATTTGCCACAAATAGAACTACCTTAATAAGAATTCTGCCCGCTTTTTCCCTTCCCTCCTCTCTTTAGCAGCTTCATTCACACCCATCAATAACAAACTGGCAGAAGGAGGAACTGGCAAGAACTGGTTACGTGCAGCATTTGAGGACTCTGCTGTTAGGCAGTTGGTGAAGTTAGAATGCCAAAATCCTATCCTCATTTTGCTATTAAAAGGAATTATGTTATGTCCTTGTCTTCAGCAGCCCTGCTCTGAAGATTCAGCAGTAGGAACGCCTTTGTTTAGATGTTGACAAGAAGACCCAGTGCTTTATTTCTCCACATCCATTACAATACTTTTCCATGCAGATAGGTGCAGAGCAAAAAAATAATGCTTAAATTTTGTGTAGAAAGAATCACATGGGGTTGCAAAAAATTAAATTAAATTAAGTCTCCACCTGTTTTCTTCTGAATCTAGAAATAATAGTTAACATGTATGGAGACCTTACTAAGTGCCCATTACTGAGCACATCTTATTTAATCACAAGGTGAGTACGGCAGTTACTTTCACAATGAATTTTGCATTGTTTTCTTAATGCCTTAGAAGGATTTATACACATGTTCACAATTCATGATCAATACCTTAACAAACAAAACTCTAACCCTGAATTCACACTGCCAAACACTTTACAGAGAAAAAATAATTTTTACAGCAGCGTCATGGTCTCTTCTGGCAGTATCAAATCAACACTTCAAAAATAAGTTGAAGAATACATGCTGGCTTGGGGATTATTCTCTTAATATAGGAACTAATACTGCACGTCAGGCTATTTCATGAAAATATTGGCTTCAAACTAGAATTGGTTCAAAGACAAGTTTTAAAAAATAATGCTTTGTGCCTCTTTCTCAGGGAGCTACACCTGAACAGGTTCCCACTCTATCTACCTTTTCTTAACTTTCTCCTTGTTTATTAACTCTAGTTAATAAACAAGTAGAAGAAATTTAAAAAAAAAAAAAAGCACCAGGCTAATGTATTGGTTGAGCTATTGATGCAAGTACAGAAACCAATTTTAGCCAACATAAGCAAAAATTAAAATACATGGTGAAGAGTAAGAGGTATGATACAGAGATATTACAAGGAACCAAAGGCAGGGAGCATTCAAGCTTGAGGAAATCATGGGAACAGGAATAGGAAGTGGGTCAGGAACACTTTCTTTGTTTTTTATCTGTGATATTTTCTACTCTGCAGACCAGCTTTCTCTGCCTTTCACCCACATGACAGAAAATGGCCACTCAGCTCCCAAGTTTAAATGGTACGTGTAGGCCAAATGGGGAAACTATGCTTTTTCTTTCTTTCTAAGGTCCAATTTCAAATTCTTGAGATAAATAATCTGAACAACCCACCTGGAGTTAGATATCCAACTCTGCACTATTCAACTGTAAGTGAAAGATGGGGTCAAGTAGAACAAAATGGCTCTGGGATCTATCTATGCAGGTTGGAAGACAGATGACAAAAAAAGGAGGGACTATGAAATGGGCAGATGCCCTACCAGATGTTTTGTTTGTCTAAGTTTTACAGAGAAGCAGAATCAATAGGATATTGGCAATAGAGATAGATGATAGATAGATAATAGATGATAGATAGATAGAGATAGAGATAGAGATAATTATAAGCAATTGGTTCACACAATTATGGAGGCTGAGCAGTCCCAAGATCTGAAGTCAGCAAGCTAGAGACTCAGAACAGCCAATGGTGTAGTTCTCGTCCAAGTCTGGACGGTAAAAATTTCCATCTAAAGGCAGGAGAAGATTGATGTCCCAGCTCAACAGTGAGGCAGGTGAAGTGCCCTCTTATTTACCCTTTTTGTTCTGTTCAGGTCTTCAGATGATTAGGTAAGATTCACCCACATTAGTGAAAGCCATCTGCTTTATTCAGTCTACCAATTCAAATGTTAATCTAATCCAGAAACATGCTCATAGACACACTCAGAATAGTGTTTGGCCAAATGTCTGCACACCCCGTGGCCAGTTGACACATAAAATTAATCATCATAGGTGTCCTCCATCACAAACAACACAGTCACTTATGGAATCTGACCATATAAACATAATTACAATATTCATTTAAAGACATTTTAATTTTTTACAATATAAAATGTCAACAATAAAATTTTGTTAATAAAGAATTGCTGTCTGCTTGGAAGGAAATGGAGTGCCAAACAGATGCCTTGACCAAAAAGTATTTCTAGAGTCCAACTGATCACAGATTCCACTCAAAAAAGACATTGGCATAAGTAATCTCATCTCATTTTCCTTAGCAAAGATGATAAAGTAGTGATGAGGGAATCGTTCTGATTCAAATACTTTCAGATTTATTTGAAAATTTTAGACTTTTTATGTCATCACATCATTCTTCCTTAATGATCCAGGCATTCCCTGATTCCAAACCCAACTGATAGAAATTAACTTAAGCTTACCACAGTTGTGAATATGATGACTTTTTGCAGTATTAAGCTTAAGTAGAAGCTAATAAAAACACAACGTTTTAATTCATTAATGAGAAGATAATTTATTAGTCTGTAATTTGCATTATTAAGCAAGTTTGAAAGGTTAAACACTCATATTCTAAATTATAGAATAAAGGTTACTTTCATCCATCTCCTGGTTTCAGAAAGGAAGTGTGTCAAAAGGAAATACAAACAATTTGGGGATACTTATGTTTTTAAATAATTTATAATCATTTACTCACTGAACATTTCAATACTGACTAGGTGGTGGAGCTAGCTCTAACTTCAAATACAAATGTATGCTCTTTATTCTTGATTTATTTGGTTCTATTAAATACTAATGATATTTAGTCTTCTCTTTAAAACAAACCAATAATATTTTTTTAAGGATATGTCAATCTTTTAAATATTGAGGATTTACATACTCAGAATTATTCTGACAAATTCAGATTATATCATATCCATTTTTCCGATTCAGAAAAAGATAAAAGAAAGAGCATTAGACAGGGAGATAGAGAGAGAATGAAATAAAGCAAATGTGGCAAAATGCAACCTATTGGCAGAATCAGAATAAAGAGTCTAGAGGAGTTCTTTATATAGATGATCAATTTACTATGGGGTTATGTCCCAATAAATCCTCAATAAATCCATCATAAATTGTAAATATTATAAGTTGAAAATGCATTTTATGCTACACTGCAGTGTATCGGTTGTTCACCCTTGTTATCATATACCTGACTGGGTGCCACGGCTTGCTTCTGCCACCCAGCAACACAAGAGCTGCATACTGCTAGCCTGGGAAAAGATCAAAATTCAAATTTTGAAGGAAGGTTTCTATTGGACTTTTGCACTATTCATAAAGGCAAAATTTTTAAGCCAAGCCATCATAAGTTGAGAACTATCTGTAATATTGCAACTTTTCTGGGTATGTTTAAAACTATATTAAAATTAAAAGTTACCAAAAAATGAAAAAAATTAAAAATAGAACTACCAGATGATTCAGCAGTTTCACTTCTGAGTATATATCCAAAAAAAAATGAAATCACTATCTTGAAGAGATATTCTTTCTTTTATGTTTATTGCAGCATTATTCTCAATAGCCAATTTAATAGCCAATTATTTTCATTAGCCAATAGGAACAATTTAAGTGCCCATCAGTGAATTAATAGATAAAGAAAATGTGGGATATATACATATCACACACTGGTATATTATGCAGCTATACAAAAGAAGGAAATCTTGCCATTTGCAACATGGATGAAACTTGTGGTCATTATACTAGGTGAAATACATCAGCTAGATAAAGATAAAGATAGATACTATATGATCTCACTTATATGTAGAATTTTAAAAAATGGAATCACAGAAACTGAGAAGAAATTGATGGCTGCCAAAAGCAGAAGTAGAAATGACTGAAGGTGGTCAAAGGTATAATATTCCAGTCATAAGATAAATAAGTTTTGGGGGTGTAAGGTGCAGCATATTGCTTATGGTTAACAATACTACATTGTATATTTGAAAGTTGCTAAGGGAGTAAATCTTAAAAGTTCTCAACATAAGAAAAAATGTAATTGTGTGAAGTGATGGATTTAATGAAATTTATTGTGGTAAGCCTTTGCAATATATACATATATCATTATGGTGTATATTTTAAACTAATACAAATGTTATATGGTTAAACATCAGTTATTTCAATAAAACTGGCAGAAAAAATGTTGGTAAAGCTGGTAAGTTGATAAACTATTCATGGAGTCAGTTTATGTAAATGTAAGGCAGGCTGTCAGCAGGAAGACACTGGATGCTTTACTAAAATCATGGCAGTTACTTTTACTGAATCTAAATTTAAACATTCTCCCCAATGAGAAATGCATAGTAGAAATTATTTACTTGTCATAGTCCTCTGGGAAGCTCCAATTCATTTACAGCTTCAGAAATTTATAAATGAGCTCTCAAGCTGTGATTGGCCAGTTTGATTTGACTTTATCTTTTCTTAGAGTCAGTTCCTCAGATGAGTCTACAAGGGGACAGCACTGAATCCATCACTGAGGGAGACATCAAGTAGTAACAAAAACACAGTCAAACTAAAAGTAATTTAAATAAAACTAAGTTGATGAACAACAATAAAAGGAGGGTAACACTTTTTTTTTTATTTATCATGTCAAGGGTGGGAGGATTAATTAGCTTGTTTTTGTAAAGCACTTTAAAGATAAATTGTACTGTTAACTTGCCAAAACTCATTCTTATGATGCTTATTTGTTGTGTCCTATATAAATATTTAATGATTTCCTTGGGAAAGTAACTTTTGCTTAATCTATCATCCTTTTCTTATTAGTAGATAGTATACAACAGCCAAATTTTTCCTCTGAACATATTATTTTTAAAAATGCCTCCAAGATAATTTCCAGTCAACCAAACAATAATCTACAAATAAATCGTGAATTTTTTAAATCTCTTTTAGCAATAAAAACTGCATAATGTGGCAGAACCTATGTGTTGGTGCTCCTTCAAGGTAAAATAGTCATTAATTTTCTTCTGCACCATTGCAGTCATCATCACATTGGTCATTGCCAAGGCAACTTCCTTATATATAGAAGAAACAATACAGGTTCTGATTTATTCAGTTGTTTCTAAGCATTATTAACCACAAAACATTCCTTATTTCTGAAAACTTGAATTTCGCAAATTAAGAGAAAACACTCCAGGTGTCACCCAAAGTGGTAATTTTCAACTCGCATGTTTCATGTCCCGCTAATTAATCTATAGAGTGAAAAGAAAGAGCAAGAACTACCAACACCTCTTTTCACTATTTTTAACTCCTAAGTAAGATCGATGCTGGCCCCAGGTTCTGGTCAGAATGCTTATCCCTGCTGCCTGGAGGATCCCGGGCTGATTTTCCTCTTGATCTGCACATCCCTGGACCTTTTTATGTGGCCTTAGCAGAGCAGCATCTTGGCCTCCTGCCACAGCAAGAGTACATCCATGTGCATATGTTGAACCTGGCACTGGAAGGCGAAAGGGCAAAAAGCCAGTGGATAATCCCTGGCAAGTAAACTTGGCAGAAAAATAACAGGAAGTGAGAAAGGAGATGATGATTAGGAGAAATTCTGTGTATATAGTTACCCTTCGTGGGCCACAGGATTGGAGTATCTGTCACACTTGCCAAAGAACATGAGAACAGAGACATGACAGTCTTAATATGTTTTCAGATATTGCCAGGAAAATTCTGTGTCTCTCGTATACTAAATCTGAGACCAACTAGTTCAGAACTACTTACTCAAGTTAATTTTAAAACACTGGATTTCTTTCCCAGCCAAAGTCTTAATGATTTGGCCAGCTCTGTCTTCATCAGTGGGAAGGCCCTAGTTGGGAGGCCAGGTTCCAAACACAGAAATGAAGGGAGCCACCCTTTGTCCATCACAGTTGTCTCTATTGCTTCAACCAAACCAGAAAATCTGACCCAACTTTACCCTAGAAAATTTCTCACAGTTATGGCGGTAGAATCAAGGTTATTATCACTGCTTCCCCTACCCAGAAATTTGCCCTTTTTCCAGGCTGAGACTCTAGACTTGAGCTCTTCCTTGGAGAAGCAGGCTTCTTTGGGCAGATTGAAGGCCAATTCTGTGCCCTTGAAAGAGTCAGCTTCCCTCAATGGCTTGGAGTGATGTATAGGGTAAGTAAGTCCAGTGGCCTGCAGACCATGCTGAGCTAGAATCTAGGCTCTATGACTTAAGAGCTGTGTGACCTCCAAAAAGTTAATCAACATTTCTGAGGCTGAGTTTTCTCACTTGCAAAATAAGGAAATAATTTTCTAATAATTAAATGCAAGATTATTACCATAGTCTTCATCCTAGAATGCAATTATATTTTAATGTAATATCAGTGAATTTAATGTGAATGAAAAAATTGCTGACCTTTAAGAGTGTACATTTATTCATAGAATTATACATCACTGTGTCCTTCAGTATCATGACAAAAATTTAAGTGAAGTCTTTTTTGAAAATCTAAAGATGATTCTGACTCATTTGTAGCCGTATTCTCTTACACATTTTTCTTTTTCAGAACCTGTGCTCATGAGCTTAACTTTGTTGGCCATTTCAGGTGTGACAATGACATTCCAGAGCATTCAGCGCTGCTGTGTATGGTTATGCACTGGTTAAGCACTGACAGCTTTAGAAAACATCATTCACATAGACCATAAGAGGCATGTCTAAAAATATCACATTTCCTTAAATGAATCACATACTGCTGGAAACAAACCTGCTCTTCATCAAAGCTACCAGAACCCAGTATAAATAGATATGTAGCCCCTGTCGGGTCAATGTCTGCATGATGTGTAACTTGATTAAACCAGCCTCTTCACTTTGAAGATTTTGATTTATCTAAGGATATAGGGCTGGCTGATATTTTAATGAACCAATTGTTTGTAATCAAAAATATAGTTATTTTTACTGCTAAAAGAGACGATAAGAAAGATGTATGTACTTTATTATGGTTTTAGGGAAACGTCTGTGGTGTTGGGTGTTCTATTGTTAAGTGACGAACGAATACTCCAATGCAATTTTAAAATCCCATATTTGCTTTCTAAATTATATATATCATTATTCAAATTGCAGTCGGCCCAGAAGAAATATTTTCTGTGAAGTATATTAGATCACTATTCTTACAAAGTATTTTTAAACGAAATCCATTTAACTATCCATAAAATATTAAATACACATTGCCAACAACTTTGGAAGGAAAATGAGCATTAAAAAAAAACACCACTAAAATCACACACATTTTTACCACCCACAAGATAACCTCTTTAAACATTTTGCCTTATTTGTTGCCAGTTTTTTTCAAATGGAATGCATGTGTATGTGTAATTTTTTCTACAAATTCAAAATTATGCAGTTATATACATAGTTTTAATGTTAGCAATATTGTTAACATTCTCTTAAATATCTTTAAAAATATCACTTTTAATGATTGCATATTAGCATATTATCAGATGTTTTCGTTCCTTTTAATTTTTAACTATTATAAATAATGTAATGAATGTCTTTTATATAAATCTTTGATCAACTATCTCATGACTTTTATAAGATAGACCCCTAGAATTTTCAAGGAATCAGTTAAAAACTTCATCACATTTTGTCAATTTCCCTCTGTAAAGTTCATGCCAATACACATTCCCACTGAAAAAGTATAAAAGCATTCATTTTATTACATACTGGCCAACAATGGATTTCTAAAACTATTTCTATCAATAAAATCAGTATGTGAAAGAGATATCTGTACTCCAATGTTCACTTCAGCATTAGTCACAATAGTCAAGATATGGAAAAAGCCTAAATGTCCTTTGAGGGATGAATGAATAAAGAAAATGTGATATACAATAACATAATACCCAGCCATCTAAAAAAAGGAAACCCTGCCATCTACAACAGTATAGATGAAACTGAGGGCATTATGCTAAGTAAACTTAAGCCAGACAGAGAAAAACAAATACTCTATGGTAGCACTTACATGTGGAATATTAAAAAAAAAAAAAAAAAAAAAAAAAGGCCAATTTCATAGAAACAGAACAGAATGGTGGTTGCCAAGGGCCGGGACGAGGAGCAAATGAGAAGATGTTTGGTGACTACGGTTAATTATATGGTATTGTTTACTTGAAAGTTGCTAAAAGTTCTTACCCCCCAACAATCACGCACACCATGAGTTAACTGTGTGAGGTGATGGATGTGTTAATTATCTTGATCTTGATATTCATTCTACAATGTATGAGCATATCAAATCATCATGTTGTATATTTTAAACATACATAATTATATTTGTTTATTATTTCTCAATGAAGTTGGGGAGGATATTTTTATCAATCAGTTGATATTTACTGTATACCTACAATGGGCTAGATCCTTTAGGAACTGCAGCCTAATGGAAGAAACAACACAACAAATGAGTGGAAGAATTGATAAACAAACAAGTGAATGTATTACAGTAAAATAAATATGTAAAACACACACTGGCTAAGAAGTGAGGCAGCTGCCTGAGAAGGAAAAACCTGTTGTAGGTTGCATAACTGAACTGGGAAGACCTTCTTCCCTAAAAATATCTTCTAGATATTATAGTGCAGTTCTGGTATATAATATTTTAAATGTCATTATACAAATGAATACCAAGAATATAGCTTTCAACAGTTGGCCAACCACTGGGTGGACACCAAACAGAACTTTAGTCAACACTTTGTGCCAACCAAGGAAAATAATCTTAACCCCCTAGCTGAATCCAACCTTGTGAGGAATGCTGGGATGGCAAATTCAAATATTACCCAGTAGAGCACTTTCTGCTATGCAGAAGCAGTCTTTAAACTGAATTAGGAGGATTTGCTGAACATTTTTCAGTAAAAGGCACTGCAATTTTCATAAGCCTTCTAGAATCAGGAAAACTTATTTAATCTGGAAATAACATAGGCATATAATATCTCAAATTTTTAATGCACCTTAGAAATTTGATTACAAAATTTTGGTATAAGTAGAAAAAAGACATATTGAATTTAAAATCAGCAAGTGTAGAGCAGTACCTGTGGCCAAAAATGTTCAAAGAAAACACAGAGCAAAACTACATTGAATAAAAAGAAATTTAAAACTGCCAAAATGTCATATTAAACTTTCATCTTTCATTTTGCAGTTAATTTATCCCATTACAATCCTTTGACCTATTACTTACCATCAATTTTATTGTCAGGATTATAAACGGTCTTTTAGTATGCCCTCAGTTGTATCTATATGACCCTTAGGGCAGAAGTGACCTCCAGATCAACAACAACAAAAAGCCACTGAACCTAAAGCAATGCATGCCTGGCACTCTGCAATTTTCTTCCAATGTCTATTGGTACTTATTTACAAATAATCTTGCCTTGGGCTGTTGTTCAAATAACAAATAGCAAAATCTAAATGTTAAAGGATGAGACTCTGAGATAACTGGTCTTTGCCTTTAGTTTCAACATTGTATCACTTTGGAAAATAACTTAACCTTTTTTAAACCTATAAATGTGTATTACCAAAATAATACTTAATCTCAAATGCTATGAAAATTAAATAAAATAATGCATGTAAAAAAAAGCATAGTATATAGCACATTATTAATAGTATAATGTAATCACTATTGTTGTTATGATTAAGTATTATGCTTACAAAGCAATTTGTATTCATCTTACATTTTACAGCAACTTGTTGAAATATCCAAGAAATTATAATCATTCAGAGCCTGCTTTACCCAAATCTAAACCTCAAAAAATATAATTCTCCCCCTATGTTCTGTTAGTTTCTAATAGTATATGATATTCTAAGCCTAGCAAATATTTCTTATTCTTGTTCTTAAGTGTATTGACCTCAATAATGTTTATGAAATGCAAGCAAGAACATAATAGATTTATAACCTGTAGAAATACATACTTTTCAAATTCATTCCTCAGAAAGATTTGTTTTTTGCTCTGATGAAGTTTAAAAAAAAAAAGAAAAAGAAAAAAAATGCATTAAATACCATAGATGCCAGACCATCTATAAGGGGCCATGTAACCATCTGCTCGGACTCATAATGACACAGCCTTACTCCACAGGACAATGGAGTAAGACAGCTTGTTCCAGAAGGAGGAAGATCTTTGGCTACAGATCCTGTCTAAGGTGATGGCTTTTCTAGGTGGACTGTATTGACAGCCGACAAGTGATAGAGAACTGTATTTTAATCATAAAGATAGTGACACCCTGCCTGAGTTTTCCCTGAATGCAGCAGTGTCTGAGATTCTAGACCCCTAAAATGAGTGAGGGAATGAGGGATTCTTGGATATAGCACCAAATTATTGAATCAAAGTTTACAGATCTTGTAGGAACTTATGTCTAAGAAGTCACAAGCTTCTCAGTCACAATGAGAAGTGGTAAGAGTCCAAAGAAAATCAAACAGTGAAATTTGTTTCAACCGTGTTTTAAGAAGATACTGCCTCACACTTGTTAGAATGACTATTATCAACAAGACAAGTAATAGCAAGTGATAGGCTGTGGAGAAAAAGGAATCCTCATACACTGCTGGTGGGAATATAGATTGGTACAGCCACTATGAGAAACAGTATGGAGGTTCCCCCAAAAAATAAAAATAGAATTACCATATGACTCAGCAATCCTTCTTCTGAATGTTTACCCCCAAAATTTGAAAAACACTTATCCATAACGATATATGTACCCTGATGTTCACTGCAGCATTGTTCTTGGTGCCCAAGATATGGCAACAACTAAAGTGTCCAATAAAGTGCTGGAAAAAGATGTGGTACATATATACAATGGAATACTACTGAGCCATAAGAGAAGATGAAATACTGCCATCTGTGACAATGTGATTAAATCTTGAGAATATCATGCTAAACAAAATAAGACAGAAAAAGTTGAGAACCATATGACTTCACTCATATGTGAAATATAAAACTGAAAGCAACAAACAAGTCAAACAAATAAAAGCTCATAGACACAGACAACAATTTTGTGGTTAACAGAGGGGAAGTGAGGTGGAAGGGAGGTAGATAGGGTAAAGGGGATCGAATATATAGTGACGGAAAGAGATTCGACTGGGTGGTGAAAACACAATGCAATATACAGATGTATATAGATGATGTATTATTGAATTGTACACTTGAGACCTATATAATTTTATTAACCAATGTTACCCTGATAAACTCAAATAAAAAATAAAAGAAATAAAATTAAAATTAATAAAATAAAAATACAAAATAAAAAAGAAATGACCAAAATGCAATATGTATGTATTTGGGGAATAACTAAAATCCCTGGACCAAATTTCTATTTACTTCATTCTTAACTCTGTTTTTCCATCTGGATTCTCTACCCAGAGAGACAAGTGAAGGCCAGAAAGACAGAGTGAAACTCTGTTTAACTGCAGGATCCTATGCTCACTGGAAATTTGAAAACTCGAATCATTGGAAATATAATCTGTGCCCTTTACAGCAATACTTAAGACAGCTTTCTTTCTAAGTCTCTCTTGGCAAATGAACTGAACCCAAACGAATGAATTTGCTTACTATTCTCTTAAACAAACAGATTATTGGTATACTTTGGCATTCTAGAATAGTAACTCTCATTATTTTCTCCGTTGTTATCCACACACTTTGACACCTTCCTGTCAGAAGCATTATACATGTAATTCATCAAAGTTTTAGCTCCAACATAAATTCCTCAAACACACCTCTCTCTAATTGTGAAGTACCTTCACTGGCTTTCTTCTGTTATAGTCCTTCGAGTTAACTTCCAGCTGACAGATCTAGATTTTTTTTCTTTTCTGTAACCATTAATCTTCACTGAAAAGCTGTTCAAATGCCTTCCAACAGCTTCAGGGGCAGAGCCTCCTGCCGGAACTAGTAACTCTCATAAATATTATTGGGATTGTGCACGTACCTCAGGGAGAGAATTTTAACCCCAGAGAACATAAAAGAAACACAAGCAGTCTCATTCTGAGTGAATCTGAGTTGTGAAACTGAGCATGGGAGAGAATGTGTGCAGGAAATTATCTAGCAATTGAAAGGGCAAACAGGTGTTTCCCAGAGGCTCTGCTTCTAGAGAGCAGTAAAAATTTCACACTTTATTGTGTATTATTATTACTTCTTATTATGTCTTATCTCATTCAGTAAATCATAAATTTCCTGCAAGAAGCATCTCTGTATTATTCATGAAAATTTGGATGATAGGCATTGAGAAGATGTTTGTTAAATAAACAAAAGAATGAGTGGATAAATGGTTGGATGGGTAAATAGCTTGTGAAATTAAGCTTGTATTATTCACATACCAAAAAAATACAGTTCCTGGTAAGAATATATGCCCCAATATCAAGATAAGCAAAATAGTCCAAGTCTTTTTTTTTTAAAAGAACTATCTTATTATCTGTGGTGTGTGTATGTTTGTGTGTGTGTATGCCACCCACATAATTTTTACAGCTGACTCTTTCAGAAATTAAAAACACCACTGTGTTTTGAAAAAATCTTGGTGTTAGTTGTCTGAGCATGTGCTGGAGCCTTGGGAGCATTTTCTAAAGAAACATTACATACAGAAATTAGTGAAGGAAGATTATGGCAAGGGAAAAAAAAACATTTTAAACAATTGGGTCAAAAAATCCCTATAATATCCTCCTTTAAAATTATGCTCAAAATTTATATATATAATACTCAGAGCATTTATATAAGTGCTAGAGGAGAGGTAAAGCTCTTATGATAAAGAGATTATAAATTTAAATTTGTGGAATTAGACTTAGCACATTTGAGTATTCTAGTGAGAATAATATTCTAGCAGAGAGCCAAATTGTTTCTTCTGTTTTATTATTTCAATTTAACTCCTGGCAAGCTGGCCAAGTGAGTGTAATGTTTCTTTATAAACTTACATAGTGATAAGCAACTCTGAGTACTACTTTAAAAACTATGCAACTTCCAGTTTTTGCCTCTAACATTGGAACTATTTGACAGAGAATTTAAAATAATCTTGATTAATATATTAAATGTTCTAAATGAAAAGGTAAAAGATATCTAAGATGAGAGGGGTAATTGCATCAGAGAAATGCTAGAAATAAATAAGACAGTATAAGGAATGCCTTCAACTATTCGTTAGTAGGTTGACATAACCAAGGAAAAAATAAGTAGACTTGAGAAATATTGACAGCAATTACCCAAAATAAAACCCAACAAGAAAAACAAATTAAAAATCAGTTTTAAATATAAAATATCCAAGAGCTGTGGAACAATATTCCAGAGAACAAGAAAGACACAAAGGTCCAGAAGAATATAGTTGAAGAAACAAGGGCCAAGAGTTTTCCAAATTAGTGATGGTCATGAAACAACAGATTCAAAGAGTTCAAATAATAATAGCAAGCATAATAAATTTTACATACATATATATATTTATATTTATATGTATATGTGTATACCTATATATACCTATTATATTCAAACTGCTAAGAACAAAGACTGCGAAGTTCTTGAAGACAGCCATACATAAAATTAACATTGTATAAATAGGAAGAAAAACAAAATTTACAGCTAACTTCTTATCAGAAACAACCAAGATAGAAGACAATACCATTAAAGTGGTCAAAGAAAAACTGTCAACCCAGAATTTCATATCCAACTTGAGTACCATTCAAAGAACAAAGAAAAAATACTTTTCAGACAAAAACTGAGGAAATTTATTATCAGTATACTTACTCTTCAAAGTATGTTAGAAGTTCTTCATGCAGAAATAATATATCAGACTGAAATTTGGATCTAAAAAAACAAGAATAAAGCAAGTAAAATAAATAAAGGTAAAATTAACCTTATTTTAATTACTATAAAGCAAAAATTAGTAGCAGCTTATTCTATGTTTATAACATATAAAAATTTTTAAAGCATGACAACACTACAAAGGATGAGAAGAAGGACTTGAGAAACAGTTGAAAGTCTTTGCACTACACATGAAGTAGTATAATACCACTTGAAGACATTATTAGTTAAACATATATAAGTCCGAGGTTAACCAATATAACAAATTTTTTAAAGGTATAAATAGTAAGTCAATAAAAGAGATAAAATAGAATCATAAAAAAAAGTTCTAAGCAGAAATGAGATGAGCAAAGAACAGATGAAAAATATGGAAAATAGCTAGAAAAATGATAGATTCTAATCCAACAATATCAATAATATTAAATGTGAATAACTTTAGAAAATAGTTAAAATAAAATAACTTTCAGAATGGATAAAAAAGTATGACCCAAATATATTCTATCTATAAGAAATCTACTCCAAATTTAAAAATGTATATAGATAAAAAGGAAAAGGATGGAGAAAGATACACCATACAAACATTATGAAAGCTGGAGAATTGTATTCATATAAGACCAAGTAAGCTTCAAAAAAATAATATTGCAGATAAAAAAGGATACTATATAATAAAAAGTTTAATCTTTCATATATGCATAACAATTTATAGGAATCAAAATGATTTGTATAAATCAAACAACAGAGCCTTAAATATATGTGCCAAAAATTGATGTAACTTAAAGAGAAAATTAACAAATCCACAATTATAATTGAAAACTTCAGTAATCCCCTCAGTAATTGATGGCTCAAGACACAAAATCATTAAAAATTATAGAAGTGAACAACACTATCCGCCAACTAAATCTAAATAAAGTATAGAACATGTCACCCAACAACAGCAAAATATGCTTTCTTTTCAAGTGCACATGGAATGTACACCAAGATCAACCATATTCTGAGCCATAAACAAACTTTGACATATTTAGAAAAATAGATATCATACAAAGCCTTATTATCACCAAATGAGAGTAGAAATTTAGGACCCCTCATTCAATCTTTGCTAATGAGGTAACAGGAGACTTGTGTTTTTCCATGTTTGGTTGGAGGAAGGTGGTTATTATTGAAAAGTTTTTGGTCTTGCTACATTGCCCTTCTCCCAGTTCTTTAATTAAAGAGAGCTGACTTTTCTTTGGGCTTTTATCTGTGTCCATTGATCTTTCCCAGGTGCAGGCTTTGCCAGGATTCAACCTGGGATATACAGGAGGCAAAAAAGATTCTCAGGGAACTCACTACTTTATTGTTCTTTGGATCCCAATGTCCCTAATCAGTGTGCCCTTTTCTCTCCACCTTTGAGTCTTTTTTCTTCTTTTTAAGATAATTATAGTATATTATAATATTAAATGCAATATGTTATATTATATTCAATAAAAATGAAGCATTAAGTGACATAAATTGTGCATGCATAATTGCAATTACTAAAAAACTTATACAAAGAGATACATTCAGAACACCATACCTGAATCAAAATGGAATCAAAATTAAAAATTATAAAATATGTTTAAGTAACTCGCTAAAAGACAGAAAAAGAAAACAAAGAAATGACAAAAAAAGGAGAAAACAGAAAGCAATGAAATGCTGGCTGAAGCACCACCATATTAAAAATTACATTAAATATAAATAGTCTAAATATGTAATTAAAAGACAAGAATTAACAAAACAAAAACAAAAATGACATAAAAAATGTAAAATGATTCTCATCCTTTTTAGTGTTGTCATACTTTAAAATTTTTCATGTATTATAAACAGAGAATGCACTGCTACTAATTTTTGCTTTACAGTAATTAAAAATAAGAAAAGCTTAATTTTACCTTCATATGTAAATATGTAATTAAAAGACAAGGAATAACAGAACGAATAAAAACAAAAATGACCCTGCTGTGTGCTGTCTTAAAACAAGCAAGCAAACAAACAAACAAAACCTAACTTTAATTATAACTGACTGAACATAAAATCATGGGAAAAAATACCAAGCATAAATTAAAATAAGAGTACCTATATTTAATATCAGATACAACAGATATCAGAAGAA
Organism: Eidolon dupreanum; assembly: GCA_028627145.1. Classification (NCBI taxonomy): domain Eukaryota; kingdom Metazoa; phylum Chordata; class Mammalia; order Chiroptera; family Pteropodidae; genus Eidolon; species Eidolon dupreanum. The sequence goes on along the minus strand of CM053509.1, from coordinate 96,433,385 downwards.
AATAAATTACTAGGGACAAAGAGAGACATTATATAATGATAAAAGAGTCAATCCACCAAAGAGACACAGCAATCCTAACTGTGTATGTACCAAAAATCAGAGCTGTAAAATAAGTGAAACAAGAAATGGTGGAACTAAAAGGAGAAATAAACCAATCTACAGACTCCTCTTGACAATTGATAGGACCACTAAGCAGACAATCAGTAAAGACATAGAACTTAGCACCTCAGCTATCAAGTTCTAATTGATATTTATAAAATACTCCACATGCCAAGAACAGAATATATATTTTTTCAAAGAAACAAGAATATAAACATGTACTGAATCATCTGCTACATGCACTACACTTTATTTGTTTGACATTTTTTAAACAGAAGATATAATCAATACTTAGTAATTATAACTGGCTAAATAATACAATATGATATAAAGATAAATTTGATCATGTCAGACCCGCTCCTCTACAATTTCAACCCACATTGTTATTGTGGGTATAAATAATCAGTACTCCATGGAAAAGAATGAATGGTCTTGGCAGCCTCTATAACAACAAAGAGAATGAGGGAGTCAGTATAGCATATTGATCAAGAGTACAAACTTTAGCATCCTACATACCTGGGCTAAATTCCACTCCTGAGATTTACTGGCTGCCTCTGATATTTACAAATTCTCAGATTGCCTAAGCCTCATTTCCTTCATCTGTATAAGAATAGCAGCTACATTTTAGGCATTCTTTTTCTCTTTTTCAGACACTGCAATAGTCTCTCACATCTGCTTCTCTTTATATTCATTCTTTTCTTCTCTCTGCAGACTAAAAAAAACAAAATGGGAAAGGACTTTCCCACACAGATGACAAAGTTTTAATAGTCTTACTACAAGAAAAAAGTGAATATGACATTAAAAAAAATTGACAAAGAACATTAACAGGCAATTCACAAAATAAAACATTCAAAGTATCGAAAATTATGAAAACCTCAATTTTGTTCAAATTACTAAAATAAAAATACAGATTTTAAAATTCACAATAGTGCCTAAAGAAATGAAAATTGAAACTATGATATCATTTTACTTATAAAATTGGCAAAAATAAAAATAAACAGTATTGAGCCTGTGGTATAATTTATATTTGCTTATACTATTGATAGTATAAATTGATACAAACTTTCTACAAAGAATTTGGCAACATCTACTACAAATCTTTAAAGCATTAATCCCTCTTCTTGATATTTATATGTTTACTTACTTTAAAGAGTTATTATACTGCAGAAAACATCAAAGATTCACACACAGATTTACATAGGAGTTATTTACCAAGTTTTAGCTATAGTCTAGTGAAAACTAGAAACCTACCTTTACAATAAGGGGAATGATGGTGAGATGAATTGTGATATGTGTATGTGATATAATACCAACTATTTACATCATATTTTCTAAAATTATTTAATCATATAAGTAAATGAATGCAATATAACATTTAAAAAAGCATACAAAGCACATGTATAGTATATATGCTAAAAAATACATACATAAGAAAAGACTAGAAGAAAAAATTAAAATTGTGAAAAGTTACTTCTGAGAGGTGTGATTTTCTTCTTTCCTTATTTCTTATATCTTAAAGTTTTCTTATTAAAAAAAATACTAATAGGTTCATCTCCCAGTATTTTCTACTACACCGTAAGCTCTTTGTAAAGAAGCTGTATTTTCTTCACAGTGGTGCCCTTCCTCAGAAACCAGTACTGTACTGAAACAAAATAGGAACTCCCAAAAGTTAAACCATTAAAGCAATTGCTTTTGTAACCCAAAAAATTACAATTAATTTTATTCTTAAATTAGTTATAATTTATTCAGGAAATAATTACTTTTTTTTTTAAGCGAGGCAACCCTTGGTTGACCTCACAGATTGCAAGGACCTTGTCAGCTTACAATTCTTTATTTTTTTTTTCTTATGTTTTACCCTTACAGCACCTGACCTTCCTAGGTGATCTCCCATCCAAGTACTAATCAGGCTCAATCTTATTTAGCTTCCGAGATCAGACGAGGTCAGATGGGATTGGGCTTGTTCAGGGTAGCATAGCCGTAGACTAGGAAATAATTATTTTCATGTAAATAGATTACAATTGATTGAACCTAATTGAGCATTTCTCAGTTATTTCTGGAATTTCCTGTAAGTTGAAATTATAAAAGAGGAAGACTATTAACATTATAATAAATTAAAGGAGGTTATGTTTTTAAAATATTCTTACATATTAGCTGTCATTCTAAATAGAATTTTAGGTGGGCTACTTATAATAATAGTTTATATTTATCAAGTGCTTACTAAATGTCAGGTTTTCTTCTAAGGGATTTAACTCTATTATATAATCTTCATAAAAACCCTATTATTATTATCCCAATTTTACAAATGAAGAAATTGAAGCATAGTGTTTAGTAAAATATGGAAAATAACACACCTAAGACATGGATGAGTTAGGATTAAACTCAGACCCTCTGGTTCCAAAGCCCATATTCTTGGGGACTACAAAACTATCTCTACATAAGCAGAGATTTGAGACAGTCGAAATCAGCTATGGTCTCAGTTTTTAAACAAAATGTCACTTCGCGTTAGATACTCAACTATTAAGTATAACAAACTAAACCATGAACCAGATGAACCAAGCATTGAGTTGCACAATGTTCCCATTTTTAGCCCAATCTCTTTCACTCCTTAACCTCTGTCCTTGTCGTAGCCTCCTCTTATCAAACCAACAACTCCATCCTCATGTTTTCTCTGCCTTCCACTCCATCAACACTTAAAACATGAAAGAACCTTTTCAACTCATTCACTCTCAAGTGTAGAATGACTATATTGTTACCCTTTCAAGGAACTGGGGTTTTTAACAAGAAACAGAGTCTTAAACTGAAAAACCAAATCTCTAACAGTGGAAGTTTTAAGGACTGGTACAGCTATGAAGGAGAGAGTTTGGATATACAGAATTTCTGGCACCACTAAAATTATACCTACAAAAGAGACTGGGCTGCATGAGCTTTGGAGTCTACCATTTTCTACCTGTGTAAACAATATAGGAAATGTACTTAATTGGACTCACCTTTTTTTATTTTTAAAGAACACAGTACCTACTTTCCAGAGATGCAAGAAGATTTAATGATGATATATATAAATTTTAGCACGAAGTCTCTGACAAAGGATTAATAACCCATAAATTATTGGTCTGGGTATTCAGTGTTCATTTCCATGTTAGTATATGCATTTACATTAGTGATATTAACATTAATTAACATTAATGAAAAAGCACTAAAGTTAGCATCTGAGAACCTGGGTTTAAGCTGTGGTTCTGCCACTTATTAGCCTTGTAAGGCTGAAAATATCACTTAAGCACCCCTGACTCTGTTGGAAGAGGCAATGCCCATGGGCCCTGAACACTCTGCATGTTCTTGCTGGCTATGCCATGAATGAAAGGCCGTGACAGCTCTTTATGGAAGCCACTTCTCAAGGTTGTTTTTGCAAGAAGCTACCTTGAAGGATAAAATATCTCTACCCAAAGAGCTAGTTTGCTTAGAGCTCACTATAAAAACAATAAATTTCTCTTCTGTAACAACCCACTGCACATGCGGCATCCATCTAGGTCTACCTATGTCACTCCTTAGGAGCTGGAGTCCATGGGGAAATGGAGCCAACATCATGTTCAAGCTCTCTAGTATGTTGCCTTTGTCTCTGACCTAGGAGTTTTATGTCTTCTGCCAGCATTCAGATTGTCAGCTCACACAGAGGGTAAAATCTTAGAGCCTTCACAGTTCCTGACAGACTCTGAATTTTCTTATTTACTATAGAAGAATAGTACCACCTGCCCTAGCTATCTCACAGAACTATTGGAATAGTTAAACAAAACATATATCTATGCAGATAATCCATTTTTATATAAGATGAGAAACTAGTATAATACAAGTGACTGCAGACTGTAAGGAGAACCTTGTGTCATAGCATCAAGAGACTCTTAAAATATAGTAACATTTTATTGTTAAAAACAAGTCAGGATGTGTATATTTTTAGAATCTATCTTAAAAACATTCCCTGTGGTTTTGGTATCAAGAAATGCCAAATACTGAGAACAACAGCATGTGAATGATGTACTTCTATCCACACATAGGTAACTCATAAACTGAAACAAGGCCAAACACCTCCAAAACATCAACCTTCCTCTACTGAAATTATATCAGCCCTTTTTATTGTCATTTTGATGGAAGAGCTTACATATTCATTTTTTTACTCACTTTAATGAGCTTTATACTGAGGGGATTCTGCATTGCTTTCCATAAGTACTTCGCCTTTTCCTCTGGACTAAAGACTGTGTAGATTCACACAGAAAGCCAGATTTACCCTGATCTTTCTACCTCACATGCATCAAGGCCAAAGGAGAAAGTATGTGCTCTGAGACTGAATGCCAACTAAAAAGAACTAACAGAAAACCAGAGTCTTTGAGTGGTGCAAATGCTAGTTACAGTTTGAATTTATCAAGTGATTACTGGATATGCAATGACCCATATGCCGATATCTTCAAATGGCCAGATGGGTCCTGTCCAAATTCAGAGTACCATGGAGGGTCATTCACAAAATCACTATAACTAGTACCCCTGACATTTATCAAACCATAAACCAAACCTGGCCCATGTGAAAAGTGATTAAGCAAAAAGTCATTAACACAGCTTTAATATTTCATAAGAAGCCTCTAATTCAAGGGTGGCCTTTCGTTTCAACAGTAAACCAAAATGATCAGAAATCCATATGCATGTGAGCATGACGAATGTTTTATTAATAACAAATGGTTCAAATTGAGATCCAAACACATCCATCTGCAAATGGATGGTGAAATAATGGGAGACCAAAAGGAAATAGTAATCTGAATGAATCAGTTTGCAAATGAGTTTTATTTGTTTTTTATTTTTGGTTTTAACAGGTGAAACAGAGAGAGTTTTGTGTGCTATTTCTTAAAAAAATCCAAGAAATGGACAAAAGAATACAATGTATGCGCCTTGCTTTTGCCACTGGACTCACAAGCACAGGCAGAAGCTGCAATGAGGCTCTGGGAACTAGCAGAGTGGAAAGACTATAGCTTTAATTCCAAGCAACAGAATGAAACCTCAAAACGCACAGTCTCTCTGGCAATCAGAAATTGTGTTCGATAGCTTCTGTTGCTATTACACTAACACTTTAACCATGTGTCTGGTCTATTTGCTCTGGTTCAGTGATCTTAGACACTAGACTTTAATGTGAAAAACAAGTAAACAGCTCAGCATTACTAACTGAACACTGTGATAATTTGTTCAAGGTTTAAGGGGATTCTTTGCAGCCTACATTTTCCTCATAATAATAGCCAATCATAAGAGTGGAGAAAATGAAGGAAGAAAGAAGAAAGTGAGAGAAAAACAGACAGCAGAAGCTAAGAAATTAAATTTTTAAAGTACTGTTTTTCAGTTAGTCTTCATAAAAAGAGCCTTATTTTTTATTTTTTTCTGTTTATCTTTAGCTTTTTAAATATCGATACTATTCTACATAATTTTCTTTTTATATAACTAATCTCTTAATAACTATAACAGTGCATGTATTGTTTCCAAAAGTGTGGCTCACTACTCCTCAGATAAATAATCACTTCTCTTTCTGGGTCTTTTTGGGCCTTTGGCACTTTTGAGCAGTTTATCTACTGAGCATGTGAATGTCTCCCACCCAGGAGATAAACTGCTCAGTAGATAAACTGCTCAAAAGTGAGAAAAGCAAGTCATGCCATTCAGCCTCCTGATCCCTCAGAGGACGTGGACACGGTACTTCAACTTGCAGTCTGATCAGGCTGCTCAACCTTTCTAATGCAGATACCAAGAGCTCCTGGAGATGACTTTTCAGTTTGTTATAAATAGTTGAGCTTGGAACAAAGAGGTCAAAGTCTTTTAACAACTAACTGCAGAGAGGAAGAAGACAATTGAACATCATTAAGGCAAGTTCTGCTTTGTTCTCCATGAAATGCATGTACACTGAACTTATGTCCATTGATAAGATCCATAGTATGGCTGCCTTGGTGAGTGATCAGAAATTTGTAGTCATGGACTTGTTGCTGTTATTCTATTTTGTCATTTATGTCACTCATAAATCATATACCAACAAAACCCCAAACTCCACTGTAAACCACCACTCCCAACCCACATCAACCTGGACATTCACTGAGGATTAGGAAATTTGGGGAGAAGCCCTCAGGCACAGCCTCCCCAACCAGAATCACTTCTCAGTCAATGTCACTCATCCGTTCTTAGTAAGGGAGGTTGTACTTGTCCCCCATGTGTTTGTGAACAGTGTTCCCCTGATCAGATCCCTGAATCCTCAACTGCCCTTGGCTCTTAAGAAGTATGCTGCTTGATGCCAGCCATAGAATGTCTTTTCCACCAAGGTGAGTAAAAGTGACCAGTGTTCTCTATACCTTGTCTCTGGGATAATTCACTTGATTCACTTGTGTTCTGCTTGATCTACTCTAAAACCACCCTCTCATAAATATTCTAAATATGATAGCTTTCGTTCCAAGTTTGTATTTTTTTTAATTAAGTGTTCTCCCTGCCTCCTATATTTTAGTATATAGTTCCTTTAGTAAGGAGGTCAAAAAGTATGGCCAGTGAAATCACAAAAACTGGGTTCAAGTCTGCACCTGTCAGTTGCCAGGTGAGTGATATTGGGCAATAATTTCTCTCCATCCCAATGTGCTCATGTATTTGAGGTAATTACCTACATGAAAGGTAGTTGTCAGTTTTGTCTGTTATACTGTCAACTTCCTTCAGACACCATAGAAATCCTCTTATATGATGTGGTTGGGACCAGAAGTTTGTGGGTTAATCAAAAAAGTCAAAAATATGAAGAGATCTTATGAATTAATAATACATAACTGTGGAAAGCAAAACAGTGGTTTCCCAAAGATGTCCACATCTTAACACCAGAACTTGTGTTTTTGCTGCGTTACATGACAAAGAGGAATTAAGATTGCAGATATAACTAAGGTGATCAGATGATCTTAGCATAGAAAGATTTTCCTTGATTGTCCTGGTGACACAATGTAATCACAAGGGTCCTTAATATTGGAAAAGGGAGACAAAAAAAAAAAAAAAAAAAACCAAAGAGTTGAAAGCATAAGATTCAGCCTGATGTTGCTGTCTTTGAAGATGGAGAAATGGAGCCACAAGCAAGTGGTATAGGAGCCCTTTAAAACAGGGGTCCCCAACCTCTGGGCTGCAGACCAGCACTGGTCCAGTACTGGCTCGTTAGGAACCTGACCACACAGCAGGAGGTGAGTGGAGCTTCATCTATATTTGCAGCCGCTCCCCAGCACTAGCATCACTGCCTCAGCTCCACCTCAGATCATCAGGCATTAGATTGTCATAGGAGCACTGGTCCCTGGTGCCAAAAAGGTTGAGGACCACCACTCTAAAAGATGGAAAAGGGAAGTAAGTGGCTTCTCCCCTAGAATCTTCAGAAGAAAAGCACCCCTACTGACTCTTTGATTTTAGACCAGTAAGACCTATTTTGGACTTGCGACTTACAGACCTTGTAAGATAATAAATTTGTGCTGTTTTACACCACTATGTTGTATACTTTCTCACAGCAGCAATAAGAAACTAATATACCCATACTATATATTTCAGATTAAAACATATAATTGCTCATTCATCTGCCAATCTTTTGATGTGATACTAAAACCTTTTATTTCAATGTGCATCACAAATTGGAGTTACATATAGTCTTTTCTAATTAAATCACGCTCATATATTTGTCTATAACATCCAGTTCACTTTCTTAAAGTGAAGCAGATACCTTCTAAAAGATTGTATCTAAATATAAAAATAACTCTTACAACTCTATAATAAGAAGAAAAACCAATGAAAATAAGCAAAAGAGTTAAACAAACATTTCACAAAAGAAATGATAGGGGTGACTAATGAGCTTATGAAGGGATGCTCAACATTATCAGTAGTCAGAAAAATGCAAATTAAAATCACAATGAGCTATCACTACATACCCATTACAACTGCTAAAATTGAAAAGACTGACAATATTGGCAAGGATTAGACTTTTAATTATGCAGCATTTGAAATAATATATTTTATCTTTCTTAGAAGTTTCATCAACATTTCAACTGACTTTACAGTTTATTCAAGAAGCAAACTGATGGATTTTCAAAGAGAAATTTTACATATCTTTAAGATTAAAATTATTTTAAGATGTATATTCAAAGAAAAATATATCAGGTTTACATGAGACTTCTTCCTCAAAACAGTATTTCAGAAGACAAAGAAGCAATGTGAATAGAGTTTTAAGGAAAGAATATTGTGAACCAGAATTACTGTTCATGTGAAAGGGAAAAAAATTAAAGCATTAAAGAAATGCTGATGAGCGATAGATATAACAAAGGGAAAAAAAGAGGAAGAAGGAGAAAAGCTATGGAAAGAAGAGAGAGAAAGAGAGGAATGAAGGAAAGAAAAGAGAGAGTAGGTGGAAGGTAAGAAGGGAAGGAGGAAGATATTACTTTGAATATGTGTAATAAAACAAGATACATATATCAACAATAATCCTTGAAAAAAGGCAATACAACATAAATTTCATAATAATGTGGATCTAAAATTGTTTTAATATCTTACAATGTAATTAATTATGTGAGAGGAAGAAAGAAAAAGCACACTGTTTCTCAGCTTTCACTTTCTGCCATAAATGAAATGCTTTAAATTTCCAAAAATTGGAGTCTTTCACACAACTGTTATATAGTCATTAAAAATAAGCATTTCTGGTTAAAGGTAGCACAATAAATCCACTTCCACTCAGGTCATATGGACCAGACTTGGTTCCCAAGCTCTTTCCTAGACCTAACATTTGCAAAGACATATGCACAGAATGAGGAGCCATGGGCATCTCAGTAAGAAAGTGCAAATAAGGATTCATTACAGAAGCTGGGCATTTGGGAGGAGGGCTAAAGGAAGCAGGACTTTGTTACAGATTGGATGGTCTCAGGAAACAATTCTAGGGTGGATATCTTAATAAATCTTATCTATAAGGTAAGAGGCATAAATCAAGGCTAGAGTTGTGATAGTCACTCATAGTAGCCAAGATAGGAGGATTTTGGTATTCTTGTGGTTTGCTTTAGTCTGTGCTTAGAAAAATTACCAAGTTCTCTCACTTTTTTTCCCTCTCACTTCACCACAGTCATAGAATGCCCTTATGTGATGTCTACATTCTGTGAGATTGTTTATATCCAACAGGAAAAAACTTTGTCAATAGCTGCTTTTTCTCTTTTTCAATAGCTTTATCCAGATAGTGGAGATGAGGTAAGAACTAATCCTAATATTCTTAATGTTTCATATGCCTAATACAAGACACAAATTTGGCAAGATTTCAGTAACAACTATTTTTAAAGAAAAATGTGTTTGTGTAACTAAACTAATAAAACAGTTAATTTTCTTTGTGCAGAAGATAATGACCCCTTTCCTGCTCCTCAGTTTTCATAGACAATCTTCAGGGCATTTCTGTTTGCAACAAATATGTAGGCTTTGTTTGTTTACTTGGTCTGCCCTAATACTCACAAATATTGATTTATATCAGTAGATTTATTTAACAACAAACAAACAAAAAAAAGAGCTTCTCCAAAGAATAATTTCTAAGCCAAGTTTTGGGCTAGAGGGAATATGTTTCTCTTTCAGTTATAATTCTCTCCAAACAAGGTACTGTTGGGGAAAGCCTAAGAAACAGTATGTGCAATTCAGCTCGTTGTGGCTTTATATCAAGTTTTAGCTCCAATCAGGGCTGAGTGTCATAACAAAGAAGTAATAGAAACAAAAGTTTCCATTCCCACTGGGAAGAGTAGCTTCCAGGTCTCAGTGGACAACAAAGAGAAAAGAGTACTTCTCGGAAACAGAAAATGAGGCTTTTTCTATCCCTAGTTTACCTTCAGAGCGTTGCCATTCTGTGCTTCCTCACCATTTTAAGTTTCTCAGCACAAGGAGACAAAAATAGGAAGAATAAAGGGGCATGTTTGGTAACTATCTTCTACAATCTCTTGATTGAGTTGGACACAGAAGATGGCCAGAGGCATGATCAGGCTGGTGCCTGTGGGGAGCTGGAAAGCCCAGAATCAGGGCAGAGCTAGATCTCAGCTGTGCCAGCTCACCCAAAAGTACAGAGACAGCCAGTGAATAGAAGCAGCCAGCAATCACACTTCAGAATACATCCTCTGACAGACTGAGGATGAATCATTTAGTCTGATCACTGGCAGAGTCAGAGAATTCACTCTCTGCAGTTTCCCATCCTTTTCCCATCTCCTGCTCCTGAACTAGCATAAGAATCTTCTTCAATCCATGGTCATTTAGTCAGAACAGCCCTTCATCCTGGTTTCTAGGGCATTATTCCATGACAAAGCTTCCACGAAAAACTTCACAAGACGTTGGCCCCTGCCTTATTTCTCCAATTTTGCCTTCCTCAGCCTCTCCCAGAGGAAACCCTTGATGACTGGTTTATATCCCCAGGTCTGATTTGGCAGGAACAGGAAATACAACAGCAGTGTCATATTTCAAGGTGGTGCCTGGACCTAATCCAATGGCCCATGGACTTAGGATCTGCCCTGGACCAATAGGTAGAACACGAGTCACAGCTTCCCTTTCTGCCCCCCTGCCTCGCCCATTCCCTGCCCTGCAGTTCTGATAAAGACTCTGATAAGGACATGACATTTTCCTTGTTTTTCCTGCCTTATACTCTACTGCTTCTTAGGTCCACCTGAGCCCAGAGAAGCCTGATTAGGGCACAAAGATCATTCCAGTCTCTTCTGGGAGACGGTACTATTTCAGATCCCTTCCCTTGCCTGGAGACCTCATTTAAATCGAGCTGGTTTTACCTTTTCCAAAGTCAAACCTTTCACAATTATTCTGACTTGAACTAGAGGTTTGCAACACTCTGTTCTTCAGAATATTCTGCACTGATTGGGAAACAATAAAAATCAGTTTCACAGCCTCTACTCTACAAATCTCAAACTACTGTTGTGATGTAACCATGTCACCATTAAAGGAGGGTACATGTACTAAGAAATCAGTTTGCTGTGACTGATGAGTCTGAACCAGTTTCTACTCAATGTTGGTGGTGTAGATGGCCCTCAATCAAGAGGGGGCACATATACATGAAATCAAATACCTGCCTGAAAAATATCCACGTCAATTGTGTGATTAATCAGCTCCACATAAAGATCACATTGTAAATATCATTATATATGTTAAAGTTCAAAAAATTTGGGCCCTTCTAACATAGAGATTCTCATATCTTCTGCTGAGTGGTAAATCAAGCTTCCAGGGGGCTTGCATTTCCTCTCCCTTTGCCTCTTCCCGGGATGGTTTTGAGGGTTATGCATTTGCCCTTCAGCTGTGATGAATGGAGTGTTGTGCTAATGCTGGGTGCCACCATTATTCATGCCTCCATCCTCTGTCCAGGCCTTTAATTGCAGCATCCTGGAAGTAGCAGCGAAAATTGTATTACAGAGGAAACTTTCATCTTCCTGATTATAATACCTGACAAAAGCAGCCTTTTCTATTAATCTCGGGTACCTTCCACGGGGGAGGTTGGGGGTGGGGGGGGCATCCATTCACTCGTCGTATGTGTGCAGGGCCCACATCCTGGCAGCATAATACAAAAACAAAATATGTGGCTCTTGGGATCTATAACTTCAGCCTGAAGAAGCTGAGCTGATAATCATATCACTCCACTGCCACATCCTTAATCGGCCTATTTATGGGTATAAATTAAGAATCCTACTATAGAGAATCTGTGTCCCAGAATTCTTGACTGCCAGGACCCAAATGAGCTTTGCTGAATATCAAGCATCCCAGCATATTCTGGCTCTCTCATTGCAGCCTATTATAATACAATTCACGCTTATTCAGAAATGCCCTGGATTTGTCAGAGTCATCTCTTTCTCCTTTTCAGTTCTTAAAGCGATACCCAAAAGAGAGTATTCAGTTACTCAAATTATATCTAAAGGATATTGGCCAAAGATTTATTGTTTAGTACATATAATTATAGTGATTTTTGTCATAATTAACAGAAAGGCAGAACAAGTGACAAGCCCATCAGACATAATAAAAGCATCAATTTGGGTTACAAGACAGTCCATTACTATAGTTGATCACTGTTTCTATTAAGTCTTAGAGCTACAAAGGTTATAACTTTGCCATCTGCCATTTCATCAAATGGCTTATAGGAAATTTTCTGGCCTGGAGAAAAACTGTAATGCAGCTGCAGGCTGCTTGCTTCTCTCTTTTAAATCTAGACTTTTCGAAAAGTCTAGGATCCAATCCAAACTGTAGGAACAGGGTAAATAACCTTATATAGTATAGTGCCCACAAATCCTGGAATTCACAATTGTAAAAGTTCGACTATCATTTATTTTGAATTTGTCATCCAGGTATACCTCGTTTTATTGTGCTTGCTTTATTGTACTTCACAGATATTGTGTTTTTTTATAAGACCCTTGACCAACAAAAAAGATTATGACTTGCTGATGGCTCAGATGATGGTTAACATTTTTAGAAATATAGTATTTTTAATTAAGATATGTACATTATTTTAAAATATAATGCTATTATTGCGCACTTAATAGACTATAGTATAGTATAGTATAGTATAGTATAGTATAGTATAGTATAATATAGTATAGCATAGTACAAACATAAGTTTTATATGCACTGGGAAACCAAAAATGTGTGATTAGCTTTATTGTGATTTTCACTTTATTATGCTGGTTTGGAACTGAACTCATAACATCTCCAAGGTATGCCTGTATACTGGGCACTAGCCACTGGGGACACCTAGATAAAAAACATACGGTGCGACTTGGCCTATTATCCAACTAGGAAGTCTTTACAGTTGCTCTCTCTCCACACAGAGCAAACCTCTCTCTACTTTGCCAACACTGGAAGCCATTACCCAGCCTCTTTATAATGGTGGAGACATTTTGAGAGGAGAGTAAGGGCAGGTTCTTCACTCCTCCATCTGTCCTGGCTCTCTCTGGACTTGTCTCCCTTCTGAGGCCATGGTAGAGTCCTCTCTACCCCAACATTGACTCTTAAAGCACAAACAGATAGTATAGAGTCACGGGTTTGTTCTTACATTATATAAAGACTGGTGTCCCCTAAACAGGCAACTTCTTTAATGATATGTTTTACTAAGTAAAGAACCTTTGTAGCTCTAAGATTGAAGAGAAAATACAATCAACAATAGCTTCAACTGATCTATTTTAAAAAGAGATTCAGGGTCATAGAGCTAATAGGGAATTACCTATCTACAGAGCCAAAAGCTGACCATTTTCTAACAACAGGCCCCCTTTTCTCAAGAGCTCAGGATGGATCTGTTCCTTTGATATCTGAGGCAAAATTGGCTATACTTTTTTGTTGTGGGGCACAGGAAGAGACAGTCAGAAGAGAGCCCAGTTGTAGGAAATGGCCAATGAACTTTGAACAGCGGCTTCCCATTCTATACTTTGATTTCCTCTATAGAAGCTATAATGTTGGGGGGGAACGGTTGGGGAGGGCCAGGGGTGTATAAACAGACAGGGGGTGTATAGGGGAGAAATTAAAACAAGCATTTAGAGAGTATTCCTCCAAGCATCTCACAGTCTAATCAGGGAGATGAACAAGTAAGTTGCAATAATTACAAAAGAGCGTATTATATTTCACAACAGAAATATCATGTGGGCACTAGGAGGAAGTGGTAAATGCTATGAAGTGAAAGCAGAGAAAGCTTCATGGAAAAGGTTATGACTAAACTGACTCTTGAAGGATCAATAGCAATTTCCAGATATCTTAGGGGTCAAGATCATTCCTGCTTTGCTTAGGTGCACTAGTGGTTCTTAAACTTTAGCATGCATAGAGTCATGCAGAATTTATGAAAGCACAGATCACTGGGTCTCACTCCAGAGTTCCTGATCAAATAGGTCTAAAGTAGACCCACGAATTTGCATTTTTAACAGGTTCACAAGTGATGCTGATGATGATAACTGCGGGCTTAAGTGCAGGGTGAGGAACAGAATGGAGCAAGATATGTTGGGAAATAGGTAGGGCCTGGACCCTAACGGTCCCTGGGAGCCATGGAAAGAACACTTACTATCTGGACTGTAAGGACCCATAGACAGGTTTTAAGCTACAACATACAATCATCGTTTTTGTGTTTTAAGAGGGCAACTCTGGTGGAAGTGCAGAGGGAAAGAATAGTTGTAACATGGTGCCAGTCAGCCACTCAGAAAATGATAGAGTTATAACAAAAGCCCAGGGGAGTGAGGGAAATGTCAAGGATAGATCTGGGTTGCTTATGGGAAAGTAAGAACAAAAGCTTGGTCTATTGAGCTATCCTCTCAAAGGGGAAAAATAAATCATTTGTCTCCTTTACCTCCAGAAATTGATATTTGTTCTCATCCTTTATTAAAATATGCATGATGTATCTTCTGGGAAAGAACACACAGATTTTAGGATCATTCACTTAACAGCCATAGTTTGTTCATTCTTTTTTCCAAGAAAAAGGGAAACATCCTTATTTGGTGAGTCAGAGTACCCCCGTGGGTCTTCCACATGCATCTCAATTATTGTTACATGCAAAGCCCTGCATCAAGGGCGCCTGGGAAATGAAAGAGGTAGGGAGGGTAGGTAGAGCCTGTGTGTTCATGATTTGAGCTGAAGCAGACCAGAGAAGGCTGAAGTAACACAGACTAGTGATGTAGAGAAGGCAGAAGTGGTGGAAATACTTTGCACCTGCAAGGAATAGAATGGAGAATTCCAGGAAGCCTGAGAACTATTCAGCAGGTGCCAAAATTCCTGAAGAATACAGTAGATGAGCAAAATATAAAATATTAACAATAATCTTAATAAAAGCTAACATTTATTGATGGTTACTGTCTTAGTCTAGGTTCCCCCAGAAGCAGAGCCTGAGACAAAAGCTCATGTGCTGGTTGATTCAGGAATGGGACCTAAGGAGCAGGAGTATGGGAGAGGGAAGTGGCTTGGGAGAGGGGAAAGCCAATCCCAGGCTGCAAGATAGAACTGACCACGACTCTGGGCCACTGCTCACTCCATCTCATGGGATCTAGTTTGTGAAATGCTTCTCAGAAACATCCACCCAGGGAAGAAAGGGAGCAGGGTTCACCCATGGACTGCCTTCTCCTAGTGGCCAAGGGCTGACTCACAAGACATTAAATCACTTGTACTTCTGAGTTGCACACACAGAGTGCTCACCACTGGTGTCAGAGAAGCCCTAGGCAGGTCATAAGAATTGTAAGGAGCTTTCAGGTTGCAGCTGCACCATGTGTCAGCACCAGACCAGAGGCTGAGAATATATGTGATAGTGTGTAAAGTGTCCAGAATGCTTTCCAAGGGCCAGGTCCTGGGCTAAGGCTTTGCATGTGTTTTTTTATTTAATCCATATGACAACCCTATAAGGCGGGTATTGCTATCCCTACATTATAGATGAGGAAATGAGGGTTAGAGGCACAAGATGAGACAGCTAGGAAGTGGCAAGTATAAAATGCAACACATCAACTGACTCGTGAAGTCAGTTGAGAAAGACATATCAACAGACTTTAAAATACTTATTAATGTTATTTCTATCCTAGAAATCTAACTTAAGAAAATAATCAGAAATGTACACAAATCAATGTTTATTCTAGTCTTATTTATAATGGATAAGATATAGATAGATGATATGTAGATAGACAAACAGACATACATAGGTAGATATAGATAGATGTATATAAAAATATACGCATATGTATATATATAAAGTGGAGTATTGTACAATACTTTAAATGACTATAAAAAACATAATATAAATACTTATGATATGAGGTTAAGAAAAATATATAGCCTACAGAACGTATAGTATGATCTGAACAGCATACCAAATATAGAAACATAGGAAAAAAAATGAAAGGAAAAGCCAAAAATGTTAAAGTGGGTGGCAAGATAATACTAATTAAATATTTTTATATGCCTCTCAATATTTTTTAAATTTTCCACAAATACACGTATTACTTTTATGATCAGTAACATATTCATGTTATTTTATTATGCAGTAGGTGAAGTGACTGTTACCCACCAGTGACACCCCACTGTGCCTAGATCACCTACCAGCACCAGCTCAGTTGTGTCTATACCCATCACAGCAGCTGCTGTCACTGTTGTCACTGAGGAAGGGTCCTGAATGACTGAGCAAAGGTTATGTGTCCTTCACAAAAGGTCTCTTTCAAAACACTGTGCTTGGAACCTTGGGCCGAGTCTCTGCTCCTAGGCTCTCTGCCCTCTAAGCTGGGCATCACCACAGCCTGGCCACTACGCTCTATGTCCACATTAGGGCTAACAACCTTGGAATGTTCGTGTTTGAGAAGAACTTAAATGAGGGTAGCCCTGATGCAGGTCTGGCCAGATGAGCTCTCTGTCCTGGGCAATGTCGAAGCTCCTGCATTCCCTGAAATTCTAAGAGTCTTCCTGGTGCCTAGAGAAGATGAGAATGTGGGAGGGGACAGGTCAGGGGATTTACATCATCTCCCCTTTAACTAATAACTATCAATATTTCCACTTTCACACCCTCGCCTGCCCAGTTTTCCTCATTCCCAATTAGATGAATAGGATTTCCCACTTCAGAGTCTGCCAATTAAGTCTCTCCCTTTCTGTGTTTATTTTTTAAGGGATATTAGAGCCCCGTGCTACATCTCCCCCATAATTGCTGTGTGTCCATTTTCATCATCATTTTATCTTTGTAGTCTATTCTCTCTACTTTCCTTCTTGGAATAATTCCTGGAGACCCAAAACTAGAAGAGTACTATATTCAGAATGATCATGCCCCAGTGCTTCATATTTATGTTTCAAAGGGCCACATGTTTCTCTTTCGTCCTTTAATAAACACTTGGAGCTATTTCAGGGAAAACAGAGTTGCTTTGCCAGGTGGAAGAGACAAGGTTGTAAGAAAGAACATCTGCAGTTCTATTTCACTTTACATTATCAAACACCAAAAGATAGTTTGATGAGGAAGTCATTTGGAGGAAAGTTTGAAACCAATGGCTTGCTATTTTAGTGTCTGTATGACATATTTTAAACAGCATTCCTGTGTATCTACAGAATTTCACATATTATGAGGTCTACCTTCCCAAAGGAGTTGTGAGAACAAACTACCCAGCATTCTTTGTAATGATGTGATAGTAAATGTTTCATAATCCACTTTCCAGATGGGCAAAAAGCCCCAATTTGTAGCATTTGCCTACTTCTATGGTGTAAATTCTTCTTCTATGCCTATTTCAAGTTACCAATTATTTAAAAACTAACCTATAGAATCCTTGAAACTTAACAGTCAGCTCTCACAAGCTGATTTGAGCCAGCTTTGACATACCACTGCACAGGCGTGCGACTTAGATTCTGTAATGAGAGACACCTGTATGAAACAAGATTTGAAGAAAGAAAAGAGAAATATGAGGAAGCAAGAGCCACATAGACTAACTTCCTGCAATGTGGCAGAGGAAGCATCTTGATGGAATGTAGAGGACATGGTGGTTCTAGTGTCCAGTCCTAGCGTGAGCAGTATGAGTTGATACGTCTGTTCCCACAGCAGTGGCTGTGGGGCCGCCCCTGGAGCAGACCCGAGGTGTGTTTGAGCATCATTCCTGACTTCAGACCCTCCTGCCCACCTGAAGGCTCTGTGAACTTCCTTATATTTTTTAGTAAATCTCTTTTGTGCTTTGACTGAATAGAGCGAATTCTCTTATTTGCAAATAAGAGCCCTAACCAATTCTGTTTGAGGCAGAGATAGATACCTATAAGCAGAATTAAATATTGCTCCATGAAATCTGTCTTTACAGTTTGGTTTTCCCTAGGGGGTAAATTTAGGTTTCATTCAATCCTATGTGTACCCCATTAATAGCAGTAGTAGACAGAAACCACCTCAAACTTGGATCGATCTTTAGATGTAGGAAGAAAACAGCAGTATTTTACAATGAAGCATCTAATAAGAGTCCCAAGAAGACTTGGGGACAGTGAGGAGTAATTCCCGTCACCTCAGCAGTATCAGTTCTCACATACACACACAAACATGCACACACACACAAACACACACACACAACTGTGAAAAAAAACCATGAAGAGCAACACAGGTACGATGCAAATTATTCATTATATATATATACACATACACACACACACACACACACACACACACACATATACACATATATATACATATATATACACACATATATATGTATGTATATATATATATGTTTTAATAACCTCTAACAAATAATTAATTCCTCAAACTTAAAATATTGTTCTAACACTTTGTGAATCACTTGCCTCCAAGGTAACTGAAACGCTTGTTAAAAATTATTTCTGCCTTGTCAGATCTGAATTAGAATCTCTGGGGTCGATGATCAGGAATTTATATTTTCAACTTGTGCTTACAATATTTGATAACAAAACATTTTTTACAAACATCACAGAAATGAGCACCCCACAATATATATATTAAAATGTTTAACAGCAAATGCTAGGTGTATAATTCAAATTACTACTCACATTGTTACTAAAGCCCACATCTTTTTATAAATCACATATTCATTAATTTCTTTACCCACAAGTTCCTTCAACAAACACTTCCGAGGACTGTGCTTTTGCTTTGTGTACACCCATATTCAATAGGACACTGACAGATGCAGGATACAGGTATATGTTATCAGGCCTGTGCTCACTTTTTCTGCAAAAGCAATATCTGGAAGTTGCAGCACCACTGCAGAGACATGTACTTCATAGGGATCTGGGGAGTCAAACTCTCTCTTCCTCAATGCTCTTCATCTTTTCTCTCCAAACAGCAAGAACACAGTATCTTTTCACATGGGAATAAATGGAATGCAGAAAGTCTCTCTTCCATTCACAGCTTCCCTCTCATCCCTCTGCCATCTGTGCATTGGCTGCCTGGCTCTCTTTATCTCTCCATATTGTGCCATCTTGAGACTGTCCAGAGCGAAGAGCAGTAAATCAAAGCCACTTCCAAAAGCCATGTTGAAGAGTAAAACAAACTCAGATAAAAGATGATGCCCATGCTGATGAAGGAGGAATGCCAGCCTATCAGCTAAGGTAAGACTGATGCCTTTCTAAAGAAATGTTATATGGATTTAATTTCCCAGGTTGCTCCCAGTGCCCCTCAGGTTGGCTCTTCTATAAAGTATTTTTGACATGTATTCATAGGAATAAATGAATTGTTTGATCTTTCTGGATTTTTCTTTCAGAAACTAAACAAGAAAAGAAAAACAATTAAATACATAATTTTAAGTCCTCGAACCACCAGTTCAACCGCAAAGAATTATAAGAAACTAATAGACTCTATTCTTTAACCAACCCATATGTTTATCATTTATTATGTCTTATATGCCCAGCTACAAGCTACCTGCTCGCAAATCTCCTGGACTAGAGCAATGAGAATATTAACAACAACAACAATAACAAAAAAAAGTCAAAATTAAAATTTTCGGAGTTCTATAAATTAACTAAAGGCTTACAATGATCCAAGAAGTATTTATTCAAGAGAAGTAGCTGAATCTCAGTTTTAAAAAAATGTGCTTTGCGGTGTTCAAACTTGTCCTGATACCATCCTGCTTTGAATAGGAAAGTTTGAAACATTATTTGTTGAACAAATAGGTGCAGTTCAAGCAGAGTATGATTGATTGAGCATCAACTGGTTTGTGTGGTGAGGTCAGCTTATAAACACTGATAAAACTTCTTTCGTGTAATTATTCCTTTCCTTTTTCTCATAAAAATCTCTTGCTTTCACCCTGTAATCAGGACACTATTTGGGTTTCTGCTTGATTCTGTGCTGCCCTAATTGAAATTCTTTGATCCCAAAATAATACTTGTCTCTCATTTTGGCTTTTTAACTTTAGGTTAATATACCAAAACTTACCATCCCTATCATTTAGAAAATTACAAGTTTTAGAAGCTCTGTGCTAGGATCTGAGGACAAAGATCAAATATATATTTCTTATTGTATCACAATATCACAGAGACACAGAAGTTCTTTCACCAAAGAGAGAACCAGTCTACAATCTGGTGGGTGTGAGTCTCCCAAATGACCTCAGTCTCACCCAGTCTGGAACCCAAAGAGAACTCAGTGTGAAAGACTACAAATAGTTTCATACCTGCTAGCAAAAGAAGTTGGGAAAAGTTTATAATCTCCCAAGGACACAGGTCCTATTTCCTATTGAAATTATCTTAGAAGTCCCTGAATCAAGTGCATATTCCCTTTTGGTATCATGAAGAACTCCTGCCCCAAACCTTGATGCCAAGACTTCCTATCTATTCCATCCACCCCACCTCCACCATCTCTAGATTAGTTGGACCCTTAATATATAATACTTGCTAGTAACTTTAGGGCAGAGATCCTGTCTTAGTCATCCTTATATTGTCAGCAGCTACCATAGGGCCTCGGGCATAGAAAACTTTCAGTTGTGTTGAAATAGATGGTACTAAAATGTTTGTTGAAAGAGCTATGTTTGTTCAGGCCCACAATCATAACACTTAAAAGTAGCTAAAGTGAGATATTTGAGGGAGTAAGTCCATGTACCCATCTCAAGCTAAGTTTAGTCAGTCTGATGGAAAGAAAAATAGCAGATCTGAGGAGAATGGCTAAGAACCACAACCTTTAGGAAGGTCAGATACACCTAGGGCCACTGGCCAATCCAGGTAGTGCTGAGGAGTTGAGATCACACATGAATTGTCTTTACCACTGGCTTCGGGTTGTAGACTTGATTTCTAGTGTGCCCTGAAGCAGTTTATTCTTTGATCCAACATTCAACAAGCCCATGCACAAAACCCCTATCTGAGAGATGCAAGGAGCATAAGATCGCCCATAGCCTGCAGAGATCCTTTGAAGATGCATTGAAATAGCCATAACTCAAAGTCGAATGGGTACATGCCATAAGAGGAAATAAGTGAAGTTCTACTTAATAAGAGATCTGTTAATAATCATCTTCCAAGATGATTTTTATAAAATAAATACTTTCTTACTTGAGACTTTGTAAATATATATGCACAGTAAAAAGAAATTACATGTTGCTCCGCCTGGTTCCTCTGCTTAGAACACTGATCTCTCCCCATCCCTTTTCTCTGTTAACTTCACTCGCCTTCAGGTCTCAACGTAGAAGCCAGTTCCTCCAGAATATCTTCTTTCTTCCTCCCAAGGTCTGTACTATACACTCTGGGGCACATAGGATTTCCCTTATAAGAGCATTTACTATACTGTAACCTAATTATTTGCTTAATTTTCTGCTCCTCTAATTAGATTAAATTATATGAAAGCAGAACTACACTTGGCTGAGTCACCCTGTATCTCTGCTCAGGGTTCGGTGCATAATAGGCATGCAGTGAATGTTTTATATGGATTTATCAATCAATCAGCACAGAGCACATTTAAAGAGCCTCAGCAAAATCAAAGTTGAATAACACTGAGTGGCCAAACTGCTCATCGATCTAATTGGACGTGAAAATTAACTAATGCAAATTTTCCACACCAAATATTTAATTCAAGGCTATAGATCTTAACCCTCGTGTACGAAAAGGTGTTCATTGGTTTTAACAATAAATTGTAGTGAAAATTATGGTAAAGAGCTCATTTGAAACCCTAAATTATTTTGTTTATTCCTACCATTAGTACCCCACCACCACCACCACCACAATATCTTTTAACAGAACCACTAATAAAGAAGGAGAGAAACCATGACCTGCCTTTCCTCTCCTCCCTCTTCTGTCTTCTGCCTTCTAGGAGCCTTGAGAGTGAGCTGGCAATAGCCAGAAGAAGAATGAGGAATAAAGGGAGTGAATAAT
Organism: Eidolon dupreanum; assembly: GCA_028627145.1. Taxonomy (NCBI): domain Eukaryota; kingdom Metazoa; phylum Chordata; class Mammalia; order Chiroptera; family Pteropodidae; genus Eidolon; species Eidolon dupreanum. The sequence continues at coordinate 96,411,482 of CM053509.1, read as the reverse complement.
CCCTGTGCCTCAGCTTTCAGCTGTCATGCACTGTCAGTTTCTGACAAAAGATCAGAGTCATGCCCAAGGCTTGAACAACCTGGGGTGGCAGTATTCAAGGTTCTGTATCCCCAGTCCTGGACCCCCTGCTCAGAAAACTTCCCCATACAGCCTGCCTATCTACCTAAGAACCAGGTTACCCTGGGAGGTTGGGTCCAACTTTCATCAGCATCACTGTCATACACACCTGGACAGCTACTGAACATGATCCTGAGCACTAGGGTGCAACCAACAACCTGTGCTGCACTTTTCAATGGAAAGGCTCCCATTTGATCTGTGTCAGTGCAGATTGCCTTTTCTACAAGCCTGTCACTGCATGTGATGCCTCTATTACATACACAGCCTCTGGCACCATGAGCAAGGCTAAATCTCTGCCCAAAATCAAAATGTTCCAAAGCAGATCAAAATACGAAGCAGTGCTTAAGCCGAGGTGGAAAGCAATTCAAAGGCACAGACATCTAACTCTTAACTCTTTCTTTGCTTCTCTCAGATTTCCAGTTGGACTGTGGCAACCTAACTGGATGCAACCTCACCCTCTCTTCCCTGCTCCTCCAAACCATTATCACCACCAAAACTCACTCAAATTCCACTACATCATACAATGCTATTCATGGGATTCTGGCGGAGAGGCAATGGAAACACAACACGACAACTTTCATTTCCCAACAGAATCCAGGGAAAGCCATCGCTCCTCTGACAAATGCTTGCTTTCTGGCGCTCCCAACTCTCCCCAGGTGGTTCATATGCACACCCAGTTGGAAAGTGGCACTTTCCATTCTACAGCAGCTGCTCCACTGAGCCACCCTCAGAAGGTTGCCTCAACTAAAAGCCAATTTTTTATGGCAATGCCCACAGACTAATAAAGCATGTGCAAAGAGACAGGCCTCCAAATAATCAGCCTTCCTATTGCAGATCTTGGGAAGTCATGCCTAATTCAAGACTACTAGCAATTTTGGCTCCTTTCACCAGCACAGTTGTAAGCAAATAAGATCTTTTGCTATCAATTTCAGGTGCCTTTCTTCAAGTACAGGTGAGAAGCACAGGACAGAGCAACTTCCCCCAGCTCTTTCCCAAATGCAAATGTGCTTCTCTGTATGAGCTGGAAGGCATCATCAAAGCTCCCAACTAGAATAAATCCACATTTGGGAAGGTGTGAGGAAAAGTACTGATAATAGACCTTGTTGGCATTGATTCTTCTTGCAGCTGTTTAAAAAATAATGGTTTCTTGTTACAGAAGTTATTAATGTTCACTGTAGAAATACAGACATGCATAGCAAGAAAAAATTAGCAATAATCCACTTTCCAAAAGTAAATTATTTTTAAGATTTTAGTGCAATTCCTCCTTTCCTTTGCATTCGTGTGTGTTTGCATGCATGTGTACTTTGTTATGAGTACTATTTTGTAACTCATGTATTTACTTAATAAGACTGCTATATTAATAATATTTTGCACATTTTTGAAAGACCCTATGTATAGATACTAAAAATAGCTGACATTTATTGAGCCAGAAACTTTATTTTACTATCTCTTGTTAGAAGATAAACTGAGGCATTTTTAAAATTTTAAGAGTTTATTTGAACAAAGCCAATTCAAATCAGGCAGTGGAGCACTCCACCAACAGAAGTTGGGGAAGACTTTTATAGAGTAAAGGTAGAAGCAAAGTTAGGAAATAATTGACTGCCTCCAGCTTAAAGCGCCTGCTTGGCAGTTTGTGATTTGTTGTCCTTACGGTTCCATTTAACTTTAGGCATTCACAGACTGAGATTTGGTTTGATTACATATGAGACTAGAGTCGCATCATCTAATGGCCTCCTTGTTTAATTAATGTAACACTTTCTTAATATTCACAAAGACTCTCTGAGTTAGATACTATTACATTGTACCATTTTTGAGGAAACAGAGGTGTAGAGAGATGAGCTATATGATATCTCTCTTCTGCTCCTCCTTTCCTTCTCCTTTTCCCCCTATACCATCCTCATACCAAGCAGACAGCTTCCATCACCTTCTCATATCTCTGCAAACTAGCTGCGCTACAGGTCTTCTAGGACCATCTCTGCCAGGGCAGAGCACATGGGCAGAGCACAGGGCAGGCAACACAGATCTGAGGGCCTCAACTACTGCCTCCTGATGCTTTTCTGCCCTGCTTCCACCCAGTGCTGGGCTGGACTCAGTTTTATTATTAATGTGGGTGACACGGCACCATTTTCTGTGCCATGTTCCCTGTGTAACATTTTAAAGTCATACTTTATGGCCTTTACTTCAGTCTTGCTAGGACCAGAAATCACATTTGCCATATTTTCTGTTTCTGTCACCTCTTATTAAAGATTTTGAATTTTATTCTCTCCTTTTTATCTCTTGTTTTAAATCATTTTTCTTCCAATTCTCTTCTTTTTCACTCTATTTTCAGTACTGCTGTGTCATTGTAAGATACTATTTGTTTTCCTTTCTCTTGTTCTGCTTGTTCACTACACCTCTCCCCCATCTCACCCCAGTCCCTCCCATCAACTAATGATTTCTCAGCTTCATATGACTCTGGTACAGAAAATTCCCTTCCTTTTTCTCTTGGTCTAGCTTGCTCATTCAAGGCTGCTCCTGCCATATGGGGAAGCCAAAATTGACATATCCCAGATCCATATAATAAAAAGATAATGAAAAATTATTCCATCTGGAAGAACCTGCTAGCTGCTGCAACACACAAGCACACATTCCCCTGACCAAGTGAAAACTGTTTCCCTGACTTTCAACTTGTCTTAATTCCAGGTACCATTTATTCCCAATACAACCCAAACTAATATGATGTTGTTATGCTAAAGGGTCTTTCCTAGAGCCTCTCTTCTCAGTCAGCATTTGCTTCACAACAGGTAATACCTCACAAATGCAAATACAAGTAATATGTGCAGAAAGATTACAATACACCCTACAGGTACCATCTGGAGTCAGTTCTGCTCAGCTTTCTGACAAAGGCCCAAGTATTCCTAAGACATTTCACTGCAGTGTAACCTTCTACCTAGAAACTAAGCTGCTTAATTTCACTTGTCACCAGTAACTCAGGCTTAGGAGTCAGAGCACAGCAAGCAGTTTTTAGAGTGAGGCTGGGGGAAGTTTAAAATGTCATTCATTCTGCTTTGCGGGCTGACTCTCCAGCAAAGCTTTAGGGAGGACTTATTGTTCAGTTTGATTATATTCCCTTCTCACTTATGTCTCCAGCTCCACCTGTCTCTTCTCTATGGTCCTGCCAGCCTCCCAATTTTCACAATTGATAGGAACCAAGCACTGTTTATAGCAAGTCTTTTGTTATTACTTTTAATTTGTCCCGTAATAGAAAAAAATAATTAAAGACAAGTAGAGCTTATAACGGGGACAACTCCCTACATATCTGCTGAGACCTGACCACTGAAAATCTCAGAGAACTGGACAGCCCCACTGGGACTGGTCTCCACAAGCTATAGGATCCTGAGCTGTTGGCAACATCACCTGAAAATAATAAATGATCCAAGACTGCATATTGCGACTACTCACCAAGTTTGTTTTCTTGATGTATAACCAGTCCTGACCTATCTTCTATTGGTAACATTGAGGAGCTATTCATAGACATTATTGTTGCAGTGAACAGTAAAGAGGCTACCATTTGAATAACATATGATCAAAATCATGTTGCTACTTTATCTCAACATACCTAACTTGAAGTTAGATGACAGTGGCACAACTCTGCTTTTCACTGAGCTAGGAAAGAATTTGCATGATTTTCTCAAGGATGACAGAAACATGCAAAATATGCCAGGATACAAATATCTCACTTATGACTGAGTGCACAGGTTTAAGACAAAGTCTACAGAGAAATCAGAAGAAACACTGCTTTGGGAAGATCTCAAGCAGGTAGGAGTGAGAGGCAAGGTTTTAAATAGCTCCTGCCAGCTATAAAAATAAGTGAACTGTAAATTCTTCTAACTGTAGGTTTCCTAAAACAGCAAAGATAGCAATATTCCTAAGATCCTAGTACAGGGAAAGTCACTGAAATAAATACTTCTTAAGGGAATCGATGCATTAAGAGGAAGCATTTGCACACTAAAAGCCACATAATACACAGAGGTTGCATCCTGACAGGATACTTGTTAAAAGAATCCATTTGCGGCTCCAATATTCAGGGTCAATAATTTCTCAGAAAAAGGTTAATGGAAACAAAACAGAATTCAGGGCACATTCTCCCAAACCAGCATGCAGAAGTATAAGCAAAAATACACCCTTAACATATCCTCGGGCTATAGAATGAAAAATTGTTGCAACATTTTATTAAGTAGAATTTGTGATCGATACAATGGAGAATAGGGGGAGGCTAGATAGATGTAAGGAGGCATTTGTGTGTGTGCTTGTGACTGAGCAGGTGGATTAAATGACTTCTGGACACTTTGGGCCTGAGGATGCAACAATTCCATTTTTGAAGGCAGAGAGTATCGATATGAATAAACCAAGCGGAGACTGGATGGAGCTGGAGAAACTTTCTCAAATCAGCTTCCATTCCAGAGCTGCTCTGAAAGTTTTAGAAATGTGTCACAGACTCACGGAAACTGGGGGAAGTTTATCGAGCATGAAGTCATGAAACCTAATGGCTGTAGTCTAATCTTACTGTCTGGAAAGAGAGGGAAAGCTGAGCTGGGCAGCAGTGTTCTAGAAATGCTGGGAGGGTGTGAGTTTGGCTTGGGTTTCAGAGTCTAGAGCAGCAGTGTTCTCTGGAACATCACAAGCAGTGGAGGTCCCAATAGACCAAGGAAAGGATCAAACAAGAGAAGATATCAAGAGAGTCTAGAGACAGGAACAGGACAGAGAAACCTTGTGCACAGAGGTTTGGAACAACATAAATGAGTGAATAAGAGGCTGGAGGAAGTCCTTCCAGAAAGGTATGTGAAGGTCATCTCAGTTCAAATGACTTTTGAAAAATACATCACTGCATTTAACAGGTCACACATATACCCACATGAGTCAGCCACAGCAGGTATTCTGTGTTCTTTGGCTGAAGGTGGTGCATGGTCCAGGCTGGTCATGGATGAATTTTAGTGAGTCCTCACTACCCTCCAGGCACAGGGCTAAGTGTTCTGCAGGCAACATATTAGTCTTCACAGTGATCCTCCATCCTTATCAAACCACTCAGAGAAATAATATTCATTGATGGATTCCAAATTGCATCCTTCAATTAAATTAGAAAATCAGAAAGCTACATTATAGAAATACTTTTGGGTACATGGTGCTCACTCTCCCTCACCCACCTCAAAATCTTTAATTGAAAAGCACTGTGGTATTACATACCAGCTGACACTGTAAGAAGCAATCATATGAAAGGTATCATTGTGCTTAATATAAGAATATTATCTATTGCAATAACCTCTTCATGAGTCCCCAAGGGACGTAACTCCTGTTCTTAGTATTAAGAACTGTTTGTTATAGCTCTCTTAGCACTTGGCATGTTTTTACATTATAGACCCTAGATCATGCACCTGATCCTGTTTCCTTACTTGCATTGGCTGCTAACAAGTTCCAAGCCAGGTCTGTGGCCCAACTTAAAGCATGTTATTACTCTGACTTCATTTCATTCTTTCTTATTCTATCTTTTCAATTTAGTTATGTTTTATTTTGTTTCCACAAAATTTTGCACATTGTTTAAATTCCATTGTAAAAAATCAAGTATAAACACATACATACATACGTACGTACGTATGTACGTATGTACATACAAATCTAAAAGTGCTAGGGCCAAATTGCAAATACAGTGCAGGTAATAGGTTTCATGTACATAAAACTGAAGTTAGTAAAATGCCTGTCCCCTGTTAAAATTATCTCTTGTTAATATTTATAAGTAACCCAATTTTCCTGCTTCACATTTTTGAGTAAATCCATTTTCAATTTGCCAGAACCTGAATTCTTTTATTCCTCATAGGGGAGCTAAGCCTTCTGATTTCTATGGAACAACTTCTCCATCTATTGGCACAATTTAACATTGCAAATAATATCTTGAAATCAAATGTTCCCTTATGATTCTGTGAAGATTTTTCCCCCATTAAGTCTCTCAAAAAGTTCCCACTGTCAAATATTAAATACATTTCTGCTACATTAAGCTTTTTGCCTTCAGGGGTTAATAAACCCATAGAAATTAAATTCATGGCATTACTCCTGGGCTGAGAGGCTTCCTGGAGCATAATCTCTACCTCCTAAAAAGAAGTTAAGCCAAATTTTCCAAAATAAGAGATAAAGGAATGAAGAGATATTAAGCATAGAAAGCCAAACCAGGTTAAGATGTGATCATCGTTTTAAAATTATGTTTAAAGGCTGAGTGAAACATCAGACATGGCTACATTTTAATATTCACTAGGAATAGCTTATAAGTGATAAAACATATGGGCATACAAAAGAGCCAATCAATTTTATAAGTATCACAGCCCAATACTGAATATTGAGATAGAACCAGTCTCACCACTCCTCCCCACCCAATGGATCTCTACTTTTGAGTAAATCATTCCCTTTATCTGACCAGGCAATCCCACTTTCTTATAAACAAAATATATCACCCTTGACATTTTTTAAAGCATAAAATGTTCTCAAAATCCCTGTAATGTTGCATTCTCTATATGACTCTGTATATATACAGTGAATTTATTTATATGCACAACTCTTGTATTATTACTCAACAGGTCTGAGCTTAAAAGTGACCTCTTCCATTTGTACAAAGTGTGCAGCCTTAAGCAAGTTACTTTTACCTTTGTAATCTTCATTTTTTCACGTATATATAAAAATAATACTTATTATCTTGTAGGATTGTTGTGAGGATTAAATAATACTTTAAAGAATATCTAGCACTTAGTAGACACTCACTAAATAGTAAATTTTAGTAATTGTGATAATTGTCATTGTAGAAAAAGAAGAGAAGTCTTTATCATGTTTTTCCCATAAATCCCTTGACCTCTCACTTCTTCTCATATTGAAGCTCTGGCTTGAAGAAACAACTTAAGAGGATTGGCTAGCAGGAGTTCACAAACAATAAGAAATAAGAGACTTGATAAAAACTATGAAGTTTCAGACAGGAAGAAGTGAATGGAAGAAATAAAAATAAGAAATAGAACAGGAATCAATGATATCAAAAATAGGAATCAATAAAGAAAAATCAATAAAACCCAAGGTTAGCTCTTCAGAAAATCAGTAGAATCGGTAAGCCTCTAGCCAAACTAACTAAGCAAAAAGAGAGGATATATATTACTAATATCAAAAATGAGAGACGGGAATATCTCATGGACATTAAAAAGATAATAAAGAATTATTACTAACACTTCTATGTAAACAAATTTGATAACCTAAATGAAATTAGCCAATTCCCTGAATGATACAATCTGTCAAATCTCATACAAAAAAAATAGGTTATCTGAATAAGTCTATAGTTATTAAAGAAATTTAATTTAAAAAATAAATAAACTTCCAAAATGAAAAGCACTAGGTTCAGATGGGTTCACTAGTGAATTTTACTAAACATTTAAGAAATAAATTTTACCAATTTTCTATAATCTTTTTCAGGAAGGAGAAGCAGAGGGAATACTTCCTAACTAAAGCCAGCATTATCCTAAAACCCAAACCGGACAAAGACATTATAAGAAAACTACAGACCAGTATCTCTCATGAACACAGATGCAAAAATCTTGGACAAGATATTAGCAAATCAACCTCTTAATCCTTCTTATATTGAATCTCTAGCCTGAAGAAACAGTACGTAAAAAGAATTATACACCACAATCATGTGGGATTTATCCCAGGTATTCAAGGCTGGTTCAACATTCAAAAATCAATTAATGTAACTCATCACATCAACAGATTTAAAAGAAAAATCACATAATCACATTAATAGATCCAAAAAACACATTAGACAAAATCCAACATTCATTTATGATTTAAAAAATGCAAATTAGGAAGAGAGGAACTTCCTCAACTCAATAAAGAACATCTACATAAAAACCTATAGCTAACATCACACTTCATAATGAAAAACTTGAAGCTTTCTCACAAAGATTAAGAACAAGGCAAGGATGTCCTCTCTCTCTGCTCTGGTGCATAGTGTCAACAATGAGGGAGGTTGTGTGTGTGGAGTTGGGAAGGAGGGTTATAGACAGTATATGGGAACTCTGTACTTTTCATTCAGTTTTACTGTGAACCTGAAATGGCTCTAAAAAATAAAGTGTATTAATTTTTTTAAGTTCCTGTAAGTTTTCTGATAGGCAATAATCAATAAAACATAAATGATACTTTCATATGGTGATATGAGCTCTCATGGAAATAACAAAGAGGTTATGTCAAAGAATGTGACTGAGAAAGTGTATCTCAATATTTTTCTTTTATGATTTATGCTTTTAGTATCATATATAAGAAATCTATGCCTAAACAAACATAAATATTTTCTCCTATGTTTTCTTCTAGAACTTTTATAGTTCTAGATTTTAAATTTAGGGATATGATCTATTTTGAGTAATTTTTTACTATGATATGGGATATGGGTCAAAGTTTATTTTCTTACATATGGATACCTAATTATTCCAACATTTTTTTCCATTGAATTGCATTTGCAACTTTGTTGAAAATTAATTGTATTTCAAAATAAGACACACATGTATATGCATGTTTATTTCTAGACTCTCCATTCTCTTGAATTGATCTAGGTGTCTATTCTTTTGCCAGTACTACACTGTCTTGAATAATATAGTTTAACAGTAAGTCTTGAAATAAGGTAGAGCGAATGCTTTAGTTTGGTCCCTCTTTTTCAAAATTGTTATGGCTATTCTATTTAATTTGCCTTTCCATATAAATTTTAAAATTAGCTTATCAATTTCTAACCCCCAAAATCCTGCAGGACTTGATTGGTATTGCATTGAACTTACAGTTCGATTTGGAAAAACTTGACATCTTAACAATATTGAGACTTCATATCCATGAGTACTGGGTTTATTTAGCTTTTCTCTGATTTTGTTCATCAGTGTTTTATAGTTTGTAGCATACAGATCCCACACACATTTTTTTGAGATTTGCAATTAAATATTGTATAATTTTTGTGACATACATAATACTGGTCTTTAATTTCCATTTCCAATTATTCATTGCTAATATATAAAAATTAAATTAAATTTTCTCTACAGACTTTATATCCTAAAATCCTGCTAAACTTATTTATTTGTTCTAGTAATTTTTAAATAAATTCTCTGAGATTTTCCACATAGATGTTCATGTCACCTGCAAATAAAATACAGTTTTATTCTTTCTAGTTTGTATTTTTTCTTTTTTCCTAACTTATCTCACTGGCTTAGACCTAGAACAAAATTGAATAGGAGTGATAACAGTGGACATCCTTGCCTTGTTTCTGATCTTACTAGGAAAGCATTCAGTCTTTAACTATTAAGTATAATACTAGCTGTAAGTTTTTTGCACATGCCCTTTATCAGGTTGAGGGAGTTTACTTCTGTTCCTAGTTTGCTAAAGTTTTTATTATGAATGAATGTTGAATTTTTCAGATGCTCTTTCTCCATCTATTAAGGTGATTATAGTTTTTCGTAGTCTGTCAAAATGGTGAATTACATTGGTTGGTTTTCAAATGTTGAACAAGCCTTGCTTTACTGAGATAAGTCTCTGTTAGTAACATATTATCCTTTTTATATGTCGATTGATTAGATTGGCCATTTTTTTGACAATGTGCCTGTTCTGGACATTTAATGTACATAGAATGATACAATAAGCTGTTTTATGTGACTGGCTTCTTTCATTTAGCATGATGCTTTCAAGCTTCATCCATGGTATAGCATGTATCAGTTATTCATTCCTTTTTATTGACAAATAATATTTCATTATATAGATATACACTTTTTTATTTATACATTCATCAGTTAATGGGCATTTGGGTTGTTTTTACTTTGGCTATTATAAATAATACTGCTATGAATATTCATGTACAAATTTTTATATGGAAATCTGTTTTCATTTCTCTTGGGTATATATCTAGAAGTAGAGTAGCTCATTCAAATTTTGAAAAATTTCCAAACTGTTTTCAAAGTTGCTGCATTGTTTTACATTCCAACCAGCAATGTATAAATGTTCTAATTTTCCCCACATCCTCATCAATATTTATTATGGTCTATATTTTTTACTGTGTTTGGTTTTTAAATGTTTCTGCTTTAATTGTCATATATTTCTACTGTATAGCTCATGTATTTCCAAGAGGATCTTTTATGTGATCTTTTAAATTATAACATGATGAATAAAGCCATAATCAGCAAAATACTATAAAATTCAAATATAAATTGTTTATTACCTATGTTAAATGTAATTTCCTGCTCCAAAGAAGTTTTTAAAAATAGTCTCAAGGTTAAAGTGTGTCACTGGAGAACATTTTTTTAAGATTTTTTTTTAAATTAAATTTATTGGATGATATTGCTTAATCAAATTATATAGGTTTCAAGTGTACAATTCAATAATACATCATCTGTATATTGCATTGTGTGCTCACGACCCAAAGTGAAATTTCCTTCCATCACCATACATTTTACCCCATTTACCCTTATCCAGCTCTCTCCCCTTTTCCCTCTGGTAACCACTAAACAGTTATATGTGTCCATGAGTTTGTTTGTCTTATTTGTTTGTTGCTTTCAGTTTTATATCCCACATATGAGTGAAATTATATAGTTCTCAACTGTCTCTGGCTTATTTCACTTAGCATGATAATCTCAAGATACATCCATTGTGTCACGAATGGCAATATATCATCTTCTCTATATATCTACTACCTCTTCTTTACCAATCATCTATTGAAGGGTACTTTGATTGTTTTTAGGTGTTGGCCACTGTGAATAATGCTGCAGTTAACATAGGGGAGCCTATATCTTTACGGATAAATGTTTTGTATTGGGGGGGTGGGGGGTTGGTACCCAGAAGAGGGATTATTAAGTCATACAGTAATTCTACTTTTTTTTAGCCATTTTATTTATTTTGTATTGAGTTATCTGTTTTGTTATTCCCCCCCCCCCAGCATTATCGAGGTATAGTTGACAAAAAAAATTAGGTAATTGAATTCTTAATTTTTTGAGGAACTTCATACTGTTTTCCATAGTGGCTGTATCCATTTACATTCCCACCAGCAGTATACGAGGAGAACATCTTGCTGATGAACTAGCCAAATCCAAATTCATGATTAAAAAAAAGTTATATAAGAAAAATTTGACTAGAACTTTATTCTCTAACCTGAGTAATATTTATACTTATTTTTCAAAAGGCTAAAACATCTTCTCCAAATTTATTAAGGTAAAATTGACAAATGAAAATTGTATATATTTAAGGTATTCAATGTTATGATTTGATATATGTATATTTTGAGAAATTATAACCATTATCAAGCTAATTAATACACCCATCACTTAATAGTTACCCTTTTGTGTGTGTGTAGTGAGAACATTTAATATTTACTCTCTAAGCAAATAAAACTGTAAGACATTGATGAAAGAAATTGAATAAGATACAAATAAATGGAAAGATATCATATGTTTATGGATTGGAAGAATTAATATTGTTAAAATGTCCAAACTACCAAAAGTGATCTACAGATTCGGTGCAATCCCACCAAAATTCCAACGGCATCTTTCACAAAAATAGAAAAGCAATCCTCATATTCATATGGAACCTCAAAAGACTCCAAAGAGCCAAAACAATCTAGAGAAAGAACAAAGCTGGAGGCATCACAATTCTTAATTTCGAACTATATTCAAAAAAAACTATAGCAATCAAAACAGTATGGTACTGGCTAATATTTAAACTTTAAAAAAGTCAAGTTTTTAGCTTTTGCCCTCATATCCTTAATAGTATATAATGACTATCTCAGTGTTTTGTACTTTCAAACGATGCATGTCAATAATTATCTTCTTAAGATTCCTCCTACTGACATGTGTGGCCTCTGGTTTCTTCTATAATTTCAATCAAGGGTAAATCAGTAATATTTTGGTCTTATAATTTTATTTGCAAATTAATGTTCATGAAACATAAATTTTTAATAAGTGTCAATTATCAACTTCTCCTATAAAATTAATAAAAACATTAATAATAATATCCAGCATTGTAAAGGATACCCCAAAGGAATTATTTTGCTTCAGCCAGTGGAAATGAAACTCATTCAAGTTTTCTGGAGGATAATTTGGAAACACTTTAAAAGTTTTAAGAATGTGCAAATTCTTTGACCTAGCAATTCTTCTTCTAACGATTTGTGCTAAGGAAGTAATTAGAAATATGGTCCAAGTTATATGTATAAAAATGAAAAAATAAAAAAAAATTTTAAATAGCTAAAAATGGGGGATAGTCAATGGTTAAATAAAATACAATCTATTCGATGCAGTATTATACAACAATACAAAAATTATGTTTTCAATTAACTTTTGATGGCCCAAGAAAAGGTTTTGATGTTATGTTTTGGAAAGAATGTAACATAAAACTATCTACTGTGTGCTTCCCACTTATTGAGATAGGACGGAGGCTGATAAAACTAAACATATTAATGAAGTGTGTGAATGCATGTCTGTGTATGTGCGCATGTGCACGCGGGTATATTTTCAAAGTTTTTTGCAGTGAACATGTTTTACTCTATAATGATATACAGAAATGTTCTTAATTTCACCTTTGTTTAAAACCACTTTTTAATTTTACTGAAAAACAATAAGTATCTCCTTTAAGAATACCTCATTTTGCAAAACTAACTTAGATAATGAGCAGTTTATGTGAAGTAATAACATATTGGGGAACTAGCTCACAGAACTTTTCCTTATGGCAAAACAAAAATGTCATACACAGAGGCATTATAAGGTTTATGCTAACTCTGACATTTTACATGCTTGAGTTCATTATTATTCTCATTAATTTTATGATTGTTAATAACACTGCTATTTATATGATGACTTAACCTTTACAGATTTCAATCAAAGATTTCAAAACCTCATTGAAGAATATGTCTAGATTGTAAGAGGATGTATCTCTGAGTGAGTTTTCTCAGCAGGAAGCATATTTTGATTCTCAGTATATTTAAATGACTGGAATACCTAGCTAGAGAAAAGTCAAGAAATAATTATTTTATCAATAAAAGTATTAAAATTTCAAATGACTAATTGGTTCTCATAAAAATATGTATGAATGTCAAAAATACATAGGAAATGAAAACAACCTATAGAGCTATCTTCTAGATATTCCTTTGAACTAGGCAAGGAATAAGAAGAACTTTTTAACAAAGAGCTTTATGTTACAGCAAAAGCTATTCTGGAGTTAAACCCGAGCATGATAAACTGTAAATTTCAAAGAGATAAAAATATAGAAGATACTCTATTTTAATTGTTAGGAACACAGCAAGAACCCCATTGTTCACTTTTGTTAACAGCTGGTTTCAGCTTTCCCACACAATCATTTTATCCTTGGTCATACAGTTGTTCATTAGTCTGTGTCAGCTGTGTTTCTGTACAGTTGCAAAGTGTTTTCTAAACATTGTTAAAGCCATTATATAGAATAAGCATAAAACCAATAAGAACTATTATATTCTTCCATCTTTTTCTATACTTTAAAACAGTTTATAAAGCATGATAATTACATGTTGTTTAAAAGAATCATCTCATGGCAAAAATCTAAAAGTTTAACAGAGTAATCTGTTGCTGAGGCTGCAGTGAAAGAGGCACTTGGTGGTGGGAATATGTAATGCCACACCCGTGGAGGCTGTACAGAGATTACTAAATTGTTTCCTCTCAGCTCTGAATCTATTCTTTTATACTCTGCTTCTTGATGCTGTGGCCAGGACTCAAACCACCTTTCTGCTTTGTCAGGTGGCTCTAATTTAGGATGTGTCAATAGGGGCACCAGAGGGAGTCTGAGAAGGGACTTGTTCCTTCCTTTCTTGCAGTTCCCATGAGTCATCCCCACAGTGCTCTTCGCTCTGATAGCAGCTGTATGATCCCACAGCAGCAAGTAAATTTAGTTTTCAGTTTTCCTCATACTTGCAAACTCCTGTCCCCCACATAGACATCAGAATTAGCTGGCCACCTTCTACTTCAAGATCTGGGTCCCAGGCCCACAGGTTTCCCCATTTCAAACTCAGAACTACCTGTAGCAGTCAGGCAGTACCATCTCCTCGGAGGTCTGAGTGCAGTTCCATGGTACTCCTCCTTTAAGCTTCCTCTGCTGAGAGTGATAGTGGCTTCTGACAGTCGCTGCCTTTTTGATGCCTTAAAAGTTATCTTTTTACCATTTCAGTGATTAACAACACTAGACCTAGTGAACAATTCTTGATATCAAATTCTGTTGGTTCAAATAACTTGTGTTTTTTCTGTTTCCAAATTGGACTTTGTCTTACTCTGCTATTTACCATACTCGGGTTTAACTCCAGAACAGCTTTTGCTGCAGTGACAAATTACCATAGATTGGGTGACTTAAAAAATAAACATTATTTCTCACACTTCAGGAGGCTGCAAATCCAAGATGAAGGTTCCAGCATGGTCAGGAAACTTCTAGGTTGCAGACTGCTGGCATCGCATCCTCACATGGCACAAAGAGATCAAGCTAGCTCCCTAGCCTTTTTAGAAGGGCACTAATTCCATCCATAAGAGCTCTACCCTTGTGACCTAATCACTTCCTAAAGCCACCCCCACCATGACAATATCATCTCTTTGAGGGGTCAGAATTTCAACATATAAATTTTTGCACATTCAGTCCATTGCAGACCCTAACTGATATAGAAAAGAATTTGACAATATCTAGCAAAAATAACATGAATTTCTCCTTTGACCCATCAATACCACTTCTGGTACTCTGGAAAAGGATATATGGTCTAGGATTTTCTTTGAAGTGTAAAGATTGAAATGAAAAATGTCTATTAATGATACATGCACATGAAAGAATATCATAAAGTCATAAAAAGTAATGGAAAATGCTCTATATATTGCTATGTAGCTATCTCTATGATATGTGGTTATAAAAAAAAAAGGGAAGAAAACAGAATACCTATTGGAAGTAAGAAAAAATAGGTTGAGTGAGGGCAGCATCATGACAGAGTGGGAAAGCTCCATTATTTCTCCCCTTAGTTACAAATCAGACAACTATAACTCAACAAAAGACTTCCTGATCAACATTCAAACATGCCTGAAAGATCCACGCAGCAGAACACTTGAAGATGGACATATTGGAACAAGTAGGGGAGGCCGGGTAGGAGAAGGACAGGAAGGAATGATGGTTGCAGACACAGTTCAGCAGCCCACCATGGCTCCAGCAAGCACAGAAGCAGAGAAGGAGTCTGGTTGCAGCCCTTATACTACCACCTGGAGCATAAGAGGGGAAGAGTGGTTTCTCACCTGTAAAGGCATCCCTCTTCCTTCCTCCCCATAGCCACAGAACTGGGTGGAGGTGGCTGGAAAACCTTATAGAAAACAATGGAGCCCATAGACATTATTGGCAGGGGGCTGGAGGCACGGGATCACGAACGTATCTCCTCTCTCTCATATACCCCTGAAGATCTGGATGAAGCCAAACACACAGAGGAAAAAGAAGGTAACTGAAACTCACAAAACCAGTTCTCTTTCATCTGCCACATCCCCCACCCCACCACAGAGGCAAACTGGTCACCGAGAGGACATCCACTAGCAGCGCTTTCCTTAACTGCAGCAACTCAGCTCTATCTCAATTCACAATTTCAGGCACAGAGTAGCAGGATAGACTAAAATACAAGATGCAACATTATGTTGCTTTCAGGCAGTTCACCTCAGCTCCAAAAACAAACACATGCTCAAAGTAAAGGTAGAAAATGATACTTTAAGCAAATAACATTCAGAGAAAAGCAGATATAGCATTAGCTATAGTATTATGTCAGACAAAATGGATATCAGAATTTAAAAAAGGTAACAAGGGACAAAGATGGACATTTTACAATGGTAAAGGAGACAATAATTCATCAAAAGACATAGCATTTATCCACACATATGTACCCAACCTGGGAGCACTATGTATATAAAGCAATTACTAAAAGACTTAAAGGGAGAAACTGACAAAAGAACAATTATAGTAAGGGATCTGAATACTCCATTCACAGCCATGATAGATCATCCAGATAAAAAGTCAATAAGAAAATATCGGCCTTAAATAACACATTAGACCAAATGGACTTAATTGATATTTTAAGAACTTTTAATCACAATATTATGGAGAGTGGATTGCAAGCTAACAAGGTCCTTGCAATCTGAGAGGCCAACCAAGGGTTGCCTCACCTCCAGGAATCCTCCTAAGAATGGGAGAAAGTAGGAATAGATCAGAGAACAATGCGGGTTTTGAAATGCAAATGATTACAGCAAGCTGTGCAGGGTGGAGGTAATCTACAGAAATGCAAATGATTATAGTAGGATGTAGAGGTTGGGTGGGGATAATCTCATTTTAGCCAGCAAATGTATGCTCTTGTGTAAAAGCAACTTGCAAAAATAAAATCGCTCTCTATTCCATCATCAGTGGATATTGGGCCTCCCAATCCCAGCTTTCTGTCTTCTTTCTTTTCTCAATCTCCCACCGTTCCCACTCAGGATTATTTTCCAGGGCCGCACTGGACATGGCAGGATTTACCATTTGCTGGATGTGGCATAATATGACAATTCACATTCTTCTCAAGTGCACATGGAACACTCTCAATGATAACCATATGTTGGGGCACAAATCTAGTCTCAATAAATTGAAGAAAATTGAAATCATACCACCATATTTTCAGACCACAACGGTATGAAACTAGAAATTAACTGCAAGAAGAAGCTGAAAAAACCACAAATATATGGAGATTAAACAACATTCTACTGAACAATTATTGGGTCAAAGAAATAAGAGATTGAAAGATGCATAGAGACAAAGAAAAATGAAAATATGACATAACAAAATTTGGGGGATGCAACAAAGGTGGCACTAAGAAGAAAGTTTATAGCACCACAGGCTTACCACAAGAAACAAGAACAATCTCAAATAAATAATCTCACATTATACTTTAAAGAACTAGCAAAAGAACAAACAAAACCCAAAGTCAGTAGAAGGAAGGAAATAATAAAAATTAGAATGGAAATAAATGAAATAGAGAACAGAGAGACAAAAAAAATTAATAAAACAAAGAGCTGTTTCTTTGAAAAGATAAAAAAAAATGACAAACCTCTGGCTACACACACTAAGGGAAAAAGAGAAAAGATTCAAACAAATAAAATCAAAAATGAAATAGAAGTTACAACTAAAACCACAGAAATACAAAGGACTATACAAGAATACTCTGAAAAGCTATATGCCACAAAATTCAATAATCTAGAAGAAATGGACAAATTCTTAGAAATATATGACCGTCCTAGACTGAACTTTGATGAACTGAAAAATCTAAATAGACTGATCATTAAAAAGTAAATTGAAACAGTAATCAAAAACCTCTCAAAAAACAGAAGTCCAGATGGCTTCATTGGTGAATTCTACTAAACAATCAAAGAAGATTTAATACCTATCCTTTTCAAACTCTTTCGAAAACTTAAAGAAAAGGGAATACTTCTTAACTCATTTTACAAGACCAACATTACCCTGATACCAAAACCAGGCAAGGACAACACACACACACACACACACACACACACACACACACACGCAATACAGGCCAATATCTCTGATAAACATAGATGCAAAAATCCTAAACAAAATACTAGTAAATTGAATACACCAATAAAGGATCACACATAACAATCTAGTGGGGTTCATTCTAGGGATACAAGGATGGTTCAATATCTGCCCATCAATCAGTGTGATACACCACTTTAACAAAATAAAAGATTAAAATCATAGGATCATATCAATATATGCAGAAAAAGCATTTGACAACAAAAACATCAATTTATGATTTAAAAAAAACACCCAATAAAATGAGTATCAAAGGAAAAGACCTCAATAAGAGCTGTATATGATAAAATCTCAGATAATATCATATTCAATGGTGAAAACTGAAAGTTCTTTCTCTAATATCAAGAACAAGGATGCCTACTCTAGCCACTGTTATTCAGCATATTACTGGAAGTCCTAGCCAGAGCAATTAGGCACCAAAAAATAAAAAGAAATAAAAGGCATCCAAATTGATAATAAATAGGTAAAAGAGTCACTGTTTACAGATGACACAATTCTATATGAAGAAAATTCTAAAGACTCCAGCAAAAGACTATTTGAAACAATAAACAAATACGGTAAAGTTGCATGATGCAAAATCAATATGCAAAATCCACTGCATTCCTATATATAAACAATAAAATATCAGAAAGAGAAATAAAGACAATAATCCCATTCATAATTGCAACAGAAAGGATAAAATACCTAGGCATAAACTTAACAAAGGAAATGGAGGACCCGTACACTGAAAACTACATTATTGAAAAAAATTAAAGAAGACACAAAGTAATGGAAAGATATTCCATGCTCATGAATTGAAAGAATGAACATTGTTAAAATAGCCATATTACCTAAATCAATCTATAGATTTAATGCAATCACCATCAAATTATATGAAACCAAAGATACACAAATGGCTGAAGTAAAAAACAAAACCAGAGGTATCACACTTCCTGACTTCAAACTATAATACAAAGCTACAATAATCAAAACAGCATGGTATTGGCAACAAAACAGACACACAGACCAATAGAACAGAATTGAGATTCTACGTTTGTTTCTGGGCACATAATTGAGATTGATGTGCCCAGAAACAAACCCATACATATATAGGCAACTGATTTTCAACAAAGGAGCCAAAAACATACAATAGTGAAAAGAAATTCTCTTCAATAAATGGTGCTGGAAAAAATAAAAAGACACATGCAAAAGAATGAAACTATACTACTGTCTGACACCATATACTCATAATGGTTTATGTACCTGAATATAAGACCTGAAACAATAAAATACATAGAAGAAAACATAGGCACTAAAACTTATGAAGGGATTTAGTGAATTTGACCCCAAAGGCAAGGGAAGCAAAATATAATAAATAAATAAATAAATAAATAAATAAATAAATAAATAAATAAATAAAACTGAGACACTTTTGCATATCAAAAGAAACTGTCAACAAAATAAAAAAGCAACCAAAAGGGAGAAGATATTTGCAAATGATACCTCCACTAAGGGGCTAATGTCAAAAATTTATAAAGAACTTATATAACTCAATGGCAAAAATAAATGTGATTAAAAAACAAGCAGATAATCTGAATAGACAACTCTTTACAGAAGACATACAGAAGGCTAACAGATACATGAAAATATGCTCAACATCACTAGTTATAAGGGAAATGCAAATCAAAACTACAATGAGATACCACCTCATACCTGTTAGAATGGTATCAGTAAGACAAGAAATAAGTGTTGAAGAGGATGTGGAAAAGGGAATTCTCACACACTGCTGGTGGGAATATAAATTGGTGCAGCCTCTATAGAAAACAGTATGGTGGTTCCTTAAAAATTAAGAATAGAGCTACCATATGACCCAACAATTCCTCTTCTAGTATCTACCCCCAAAATTTGAACACACTTATTCATAAAGATTATGAATCCCTTATGTTCACTGCAGCATTATTCACAATAGCCAAGACATGGAAAGAAGCTAAATGTCTTCAAAGGATAATTGGATAAAGAAGATGTGATATGTATACACACACACACAATGGAATACTACTTGGCCATAAAAAGGATAAAATATTGCCATTTGCGACAACATGGATAGATCCTGGAAGTATCATGCTCAGTGAAATAAGTCTGATGTTCTGAAAAGGACAAGAACCTTTGAGAAATGGCAGGTCTAGGTCTAGAGCAGAAAACGTACAAACTGGATAAGGAACCTCTTGTTACTCCTGAAAGCAAGGAAGCTATCAAGCACAGCTGGGTTATATCAAAGGACTCAGGAGTCGACTTGAAGAGATTCTATTAAAATAGCTTCATTTGCAACCTCTAATGATTAATGAGTCTGGGCAATGATTATCAATGTCTGCTCACATTAGAAAAATAAAAAAAGACAATCGGATATGAGGTACCTCCTGAAAAAAGTACACAACATCATCTGTAAAGTAACCTTGTGCAAAACATGGAACCATAATCAAGCTTCAAGATACATGTTCTATACCTATTTTCAGGGGACAGAAGGACATATTATATGACATCATGGAAATACAATTAGCTAAATACAGATATTAAAGCACTATAGAACAAATGATTATTTCTTCAACAAATAAACTGCAAGAAAAAAATGTATAAATCTGAAAATTAACAGAGAAAATGTTATAGGCCTAATTTAAACAAACAAATTGTAAGACAATTAGGGAACTTTGAACACTGATGGGATGGTTTTAACATTGACATAATTTTTAACTTTGTTAATGTAATAATGATATTGTGGTTACATTTCTAAAACAAAATATGATACATGAGATCATATAAAGTCAGGTATTTTCTTCAAAATTGTCAGGTGTGGGGAAGAATTGAGTGAGGACATAGAAGAAATAATACTGTCCAAGACTTTATAATTGCAGAGTCTGGACCATAGGTACATGGGGGTTCATTATATAATTCTTTTTACTCTTTTATATGTTTATATTTTTCATAATAAAAAGTCTATTTAAAAGGCAAAATCATGAGTTAATATTTTTGGATGTAATTCTTTGATACCTTTGCTATCACTTGCATTATTATTACACTAGCCAAGTTTTTCATTTCTTCTAGAGTCAAGTTTTAGTAATTTATATGTAATGCTGTAAAGAAAAAAATTATTCATTTTAATTTTTCTTAGAGAATAAAATAAATAAGTCCACTCTGTATAGAATGTTAAACTGTACGGAAATCTGACTGTAGGAAGAATAATCATGCCTGATTTTTTTTTTAATTGAGAAATTTCTTGGTTACATCTGAAAGAAAATGAGGTGAGAGGAAGGAGAGTAGAGGTGAGAAAGATGACGACTGGATATGCAGTGTTTGATTAAACCCTTCCCCATTATTCTTGAAATGAACAGAAATAGTCTATATGAAATAAAAGACTTAATAATAGCATTTAACATCGAAGGAGTAATTACAATGTGCCAGTCAGCTTTACTAAGCACTGTATACATTATCGGCTCATTCAATCTTCATTAAAACTCAATAAGATAAGAATTGTTATTACAGCTGCTTTCAAAATGAGGAAACTGAAGCACAGGCAGGTTAAATATTCTTCACATGTGACACAACTACAGTAGTAAAAAGTGGAGTCAGAATTAAAACCCAGGATCAGAGGCAATAAGGCTCCAGGACTGCACTTTTTAGCCATTACAATGTAAGACAGAGTTCAGAAAACTACTGCCCACAAGCCGAACACAGCCAGTAGCCTGTTTTTCTACATATTTTCCAGGAGTGTTCCCTGCCTGGGGTTGGCGGGACGGCCGAGGGGGACGGGGTCCCAGGCCTACTCAGCAGCAAGCACCCCACGAGACGTCGCAGCGCAGATTCACCTGCACAGTTACCTTGCGGTTTCTGGCCCCGTGTGGCCGCGGGGCGAGGCCGGTACTTTCCTGTGACAGAAGGGCGTGAGACGCGCCTACTGTTAGCTGCGAAATCGCCCGTGGCTGTCAGATGCCAGCAGCGGGGGAAGGAAGTCGAAGTCGTCCTTCCTGAGGAGAAGAAAGAGGAGGAGGAAGCTGAAAGGTAGGCCCCGCCCGCGCGCAACCTGCAGTCCCCTTGTCCTAAGCGGCGGGAGGGTCAGCAGGTCGGGATACAGATAGGAATATCCGGCCCCCACCGTGCTGTAACCACTGAGCATCTTGTCCCTCAGCGCAGCCGTAAGCGCGGCCTCACTTTTATTCTTGAAAACTAAGTTTTTATTTTATTTTTTTAAAGGCTGTAAGAATAAGAAGAGGAAGAAGGATGAGGAGAAGGAGTAATGTATGTGCCTACGAAGACTAAAATATTTGCTCTCTGGCCGGTTATAGGAAAAGCAGACCAACCCATCCTTTAGTGCCTTGTTGGGATCTGAGCGGTTTCCACGTGGAAAATAAAAAAGAAGCCGGTTGAGCATGTTAGATGAGGCTGGGAAGATAAGTACAGCTTACCTGGATGCAGGAGCGTGGATGCTTAGAAAACTAGGAATTCACAAAACCTCAAAGCATGAGTAGGTCTTTGGATTGTCACAAGCAAACAGACTTGGCATTTGAACAAAAATCAAATCTCTGAGGAGTGGAAGCTACAACTGATATAGGTTTTATATGTATTTGTCAGAAATTTTCTGTCTCTTTGAGTTTCAGAATTATTTGCATAATTTCACAGTATCCCCCAACCTGCACTCTCTAAAAAACAACTGGATACCTGTAGGAGTTTGGGATTTTACCCTACTTATAAGCTAATAATAATGTTACTATTTTATGAATATTGGCAGAAGATACAAGACTCTTGGGTCATAGAAAAGAACTTTATTACTCATGGCACAGCAAGAGGCATGAGCATCAATTCCTTGTCACAGGTCCCATGGGGGTGATGTGCAGGAGCCCAGAGGATGTAATACTACAATGAGTTTGTGTTACAGACGAGAAACACTAAGTCTAGGAATTCACCACCTTTATAGTGAGTAGAAAGAAAGCCTGCACTTTGAACCCACACCTACTCATGACCCTGGCTCAACAATAGAAATTCTTAGACAATATTGTTTCATCTATACCCTCATTCAATTCTTCCCCCTGTCCAATAATGTTGAAGTAAATGGCTGACATTATATAATTCAAACCCTCAAGATTGCTCACTGGAAATACAACACAGAGGAACGGTATGGGCAGAGAGCAGTCAGGACCTTCCCTACCTGACATACCCTACAAAAATGTTCAGGGATACTCAGGGTCCATGGAGAATTGCTTTCCCCATCAATCCACTCATTACCCCTAAATGTCTAGTCTTCTGGCAAACTTTCACAAAAGTATAACAGTCGACTGGCCACTCTGATTAATTTAACCAACAGTATTTCTGTCCAATCTGTTCAATTTGTCTCATACAGCATTTAATCAAGGCTACTAGCAGAGGGACTTCAAACAAGAAGATGAAGTTAACCCGCAGTATTAACCTCAAATATGCCTTGCAGGGTCCTGGACTCACGCAACTGTCCCAGTGGAAACCAGGAGACTACTTCAGCCACTCAGGGTGTAGTCTAGTCCAAGGTCAGTCCATTTTACATTATGACCCCTACAAGGGAGTTCACACTGACCTGCTGAACTTCAGTGTCATTGTAGATAATTACAGTAGGACCAGAAACAACCTCTGTCCCCAGGGGAGATACATTCCGTGTTCCATTTCCAGCCATATACAAAAATATAACTCAAACAGGCGCAGACAACTGCTATCAGAATTTGTCATTAAACTTTATTTGGATCAGCGTTACACTGGTTTGGTTAAGTCACACAGACAATGTCACTGAGTAGTTGTAGTCTTCTTTTCCATGCATGGCATAACCAAAGACCTCTCAACCATCAGAGAAGCATGAGAATTTGTAACAGTCAGAATGAAACAAAGCTGTACCAATCCATGTGCCTGTACCTGTTTAAAGGAGGTGCTATTGATGGCATCAGGCACAGCAGAATAAGTCAGGATCAACCCTGTCCACAGATTGTCAGCTATAGTTGCTAGTCGACTCAAGTAGCAGTGTTGGACCTAGGCAACAAAGAGATTATTAACTGCCTCCACCCCTGTACATTTGGGGTCTAAGGTGCTCCCACCACAGGTGCCAAGGTTGTTTAATATCTCAAGCCTATGGTCTTCCAAGCGTCAGACGAGATAGTAGACAAGATAGCTAAATCATTGGCAATATCCCAAGAGTCAGTAAAAAGCACAAGCTTCATCATAGGGAGTATTAGCCAGAGTTATAAGAATGGTCTTCAGCTCTGCCCACTGAGTGGACAGCCACACCAATTATCAGGATTGACATATATGGAGCAACAGCTACACAGCTGTAGCAGCCCAGTGGACATTGATAGATTTCAACTCAGCCAAACCATCAGGGAACCAGGTCCAGATATTAGGGTGAACCTCTGTGAATCGAGGGCCTCATTGAGCCAGTGGCTTTACTTCACGGGGCATAATACAAATACAATTTCCCTAAAGCAATAGCTGCTACTTTTTCATATAAACCGAGATGCCACTGGGACCATCTCAGTTGAATCTCAGTTGAATATCCGATTTCCATTTGAACAAGTGAGGTATATTGGGCCTTTTCCTTATTAGTCGTCAAGTCTGAGTTGAAGCACCCCACAATGGGGATATCAAGCAGCAGAGTCACGGGCCTCTATGGGTCAGGAGTTCCACTTCAACAAGGTCCGAGCAACAACAGGTCAATAGCTGCGGCCGCTCCCACACCACCCCTACCTCTACGCTTTTTTTTAAGGAGGTGTAGTTGGAGCCTGATTCCAGCAGGTGGCGATATTGTACTAGAAAATTACCCTCACATGCTGCAACCGTTAAGTCTTCTAACTAAAGCAGTAATTTCTATTTCTTCTCGGATTTATATATATATATATATAAATATTATATTTATATTTATATTTATATTTATATTTATATTTATATTTATATTTATATTTATATTTATATTTATATTTATATATATATATATAGTTTTTGTTTTTGTTTTGTTTTTTTTTACCAAACCACTGAGAAGAGACCGAGGGTATCTCTCTACATGCCTCAGTTCCTGAATAGATGTAAACCTTCTAGACTTTAGGGACATTCACAATACCAGTATGTACAACATAAGTATCAATTATACATTCAGCACTGAAAGACATAATGAATGACACATTGAATATACCCCAAAAGTCCTCCCTACAAGATCACTTTAGCTTTCCTTCTTTACAGAAAATGTTGTCCAAACCCCATCAGTTGATTCTGGACATTCTCCCCACCCACCACCTACCCCCCCATGACAGGGTTTCTGAACTCCGGCATTATTGACATTTTGAGCTGAATAACTATTTGTCTAGAGAGGTATTATGTGCACCTTAAGATGTTGAGCACCATCCTTGCTTCTACCCACTAAATGCCCTTAGAACACACACACACACACACACACACACACACAC
>CM053509.1:96327346-96385795 GCA_028627145.1 Eidolon dupreanum | reverse complement strand
AAGATGAGGCTAAGAACCCCCTTGGAGACTGTGTGTTTGTAAACGATGTTAATTCTGACATCAACCAGCACCCTCCCCTGCCTCCTACTATGTGCTGGTTTCCAGAACAGGCTGTTATTCTGACCTGGGCAAGCACAGAAAGTAATTTCCCAAACCTGGAAGCATTCACCTACTAGTACCTATGACTATCACTGCCACTTCTTTCACCCTTTGTAATTCTCTGATGCCTGTCAATTGGCATGGAGAAGATCCACTTTGTCTTGCAGCCACTCAAGGTGCACCTCCTGTGGAAATTTCCCTTAATAAACTCTGTTAGTTGCCAGACTGGAGCGACCAGCCTCTTTCTTCAGTCTTTCCCCACTCTCCGCTCACAAAGGTAGATTTTCAGTCTCAGGGCTTTTCCCTGGGTCTACATATAGTAACAAAAGCATAATACAAAGTTAGTTGGGTCTAGTCTTTGGGACTTTTCTATAAACTGAGAAAGTTCGGTTTATACGAGTAACCGAAATCAGTTGGAGTATAATGAGGTATTTCTAAGAGCTTAACAGGCCTCTGACCGAATCCTCACAGTTCTGACAGTAGCAGAAGCTTCTGGGTGCAAGGCTTCTGATGGTAAGACTGCTGGAACAGTGATGTTACCTCAATGGAAGATCCTTCTGCCACTGGGAGCAGATTTACCTCACCTGGATGGCTTCCTCTCAGAAGATCCATAAAGAATATACACTCCTCTGGCCCACTTGCAGAATCTTCTGTGTTATGACAGAAATATTCCCCAGGCAAACCCTGTATGAGCATAGTAATATGACTCTGAACCCCTGAGGTGTTTAGCTTTCTCAACACACCAGGAGATCCCAATTTAAGATGTGGTATTTGGGATGAGGAAGAAACCACAATTGTAGGAGGAGGCAGACAGATGGTTAGAGAAGATACTGAATTCCCATTTTAGATGTTAAGAATGGCAGGTGCCTTGGGAATATCCAGATGGTGATGTCCCACAAATGGCTGAAAATAAAGAGCGTTAAGATCTAAGGAGAGTTAAAATCAATGGGAAAGAGTTAAAGGGCTTCAGCTAGAGGTGGCAGGGAGTTTGCACGGAGAGAAAATAAACTAAGAAAACTCGGTAAATGAAGTCACATGTAAAGTGAGAGGAGAAAGTGCAGTGAGAGAGCCTAGCCTATGGGAGAGGGATCGGGGAGAGAAGAAGTGAGTCATGAGAGCAGAGGGCTCTAAAGTCAAAAGGAGGTTAAAATTTCAAAGACTAGTGTCAAATACCACAGTCAGCAAGGACAAGCACAGAAGAGAAGCCACTGGATTTAAGATCCATGTGTCACTGGTAATATTCCCAAGAGCAATGGAGCAGAGTGACGTGGGAACTACTTCCTTCATGTATTTGGCCCGAGTGTTTACTAATAAATCTCAGTTCCCTTTGTAGTTCTTATTTAACTATTTTCTGTCAAGGATTATCAGTTATCATATTATATGTCTGTTATCACAACATTAAGAAATTCTGCTTTCTGAAGGGCTGCCTCAGTAAGAATCAAAATTCAGCTAGATTCCTCCCAGCCTTTCACCCACTCCTGCTGTCCTCATACTCTCCCTAACTTCCAAGGGGATGCTAGTATTATTTTTCAGGATGTGTCGTAACCCTCTGGCATATGGTGGACACTCCAGAAAAGTTTGTTCAATGAATGTGAATGGAAGGAATTTAGAGAATGGGGAAGGAGGTCTTCTCCCATGTTGGAAATATGGTAAATATCCCTTCATTCAAAATCAAATAGAACTCTTTATATTTAAAAATTAAGTATAACTAGGGGATAGCTGTACTCTACAGTGTAGCATTATGAAAAAAAGTGTTATGGCAGGCCTGAGGGCTGAAACCCAGCTATGAGACATTTCATATTTGCAAAATGGGGTGACATTCCTTCCTTCATAGAGCAGCTGGAAGAGTTGAATTAAATAACGTATGTAAAGATCCAATCATAGGGCCCTTCACAGAGTAGGAGTTTGCTAACTGGTAGCAGTAGGTATCAGTATTAGCTATTAGTTATTCATCGTAACAGCTGTTTACCCAGGTACTCGTGAAAGAAAATTACAGTAACTTTTCATATAATTTGGGCAGAAAAACTTCACTACCTTTCATCTAGAAAGATCTAATCACTTCTTTGGACTCACATTTGCTCGAGAGGACACAACTGCAACCAACCTACCAAAAGGCAGGTCCCTTGAAAAAGGCCCATTCATAGTTAACTCTCACCCATTTCTCTGAATTCCGACTGGTGAACAGCCTGCATTACAGTGTTTTTAAAAATTACCGTTGGAGTCTTATCATGTCAGCGTGACCTCAATGCCCACTTGGCACGCTCCGCAGGGAATGAAGGCCGGGGCGGGGTGCGTGGCGAGAGGGCCAGGCGATGGGGAGGAGCAAGGCGACCACAAGTACCCGAGCGGCCAAGTAATGAAGCCTTACTGTAGCGTTACGGCCAAATCATTGCTGGAAGCTGCATTTCTTCCCTTCCCCTTCGGCTCACTTCCCAGAGCAAGCTGGTCAGTCACACTCCATGTTTCAAAGTGAGCAAAGTCACCCTAGTGGACACGCAGGAGTGGACCTGGGGCCAACCCTCCCTCCCACGGAGGGCGAAGTCCCTCCTGCCGAGGTGGGGACCGGGGAGCCGGGACAGACTCCGCCCCGCCCCTCGGGTGACAGTCCCGGCGGATCTGGGCCCGTTGCTCCCGCCCCGCCCCTGCTCCGCCCATCGGCGGTGGGGTGGAGCGGGTGGAGCGCGAAGGAGGTGGCGGCGCTGGCACCGCGCCGCGCACGGGAGCGCGCCCCGCAGCTCGGCGTCCGCCTGCTCGCCCGGCCGCGCCGTGCAGCCCGCGGTGAGTACCCACCAGGCACGTCCCGGGGGAGTCGGCGCGAGCCCCTTCCGCGGCGCCCGGGGCGCGTTCCCCTAGCGGGACGGAGGCGGGCAGAGCGGCCCGGGGCGGGGGACAGTCCCGGGGAGGCCCGCGGGGAGAATCGGGGACTAGTTTCTGGGGACTGGACTCTCCGCCGTGTCCCCAGCCCGTGCCGCGCGGGGAACAGGGGCCGAGGACTGGAAAAGACTTACCTCGTCCCTCTTTGGCTTGGCGGTGCCTGCTGCCCGCAGACTCCTCGCCGATGTTGCGTGGGCCTCACTGGACAGCCCTCACCGAGGCCAGGCAGGCTGGCCGAGCTGCGGAGTCCTAACTACGAGAAGGGTGTGCGGGCCTCTGCGGGTAGGCCTCGCGGAGCCCTGGCTGGCCGGATAGGGAAATCCTTACCGAGGTGCCGGCAGAAGGGGATCCCACACCAAGTGGTAAAGGGAAACTAGGGCGAGGGGGAAAAGACACCTCGTTGGAAGGTGGAACGGTTGGGCACAGAGCCCATCTTAATTCAGGAAACCTAGGAAGAAGCACGGACTGCCTGCCTTTCCTAATCCAGCCAACACATCAGAATGGCACATTATCCTCCCTCCAGCATACAGAACCCCCCTGGGGGTAGGAGGGCTGGGAGCACAGCCTCTAGGACAGCAGTTCTCAACCTTTTGACAGGGAGGCTCAAAAACTCCTTTACACTCTGAAAAATTAGTACGCTAAGGAGCTTTATGTGGGTTATATCTTTCGATATTTACCATATATAACTGAGAAAGTTTTACGATATTTAATAATTCATTTAAAAATAATAGTGGACCTATTAAATGTTAATATATTTTTAGGAAAAACCATATTTTCAAAACAGAATGTTACTGAGAAGTGTGGCATTGTTTCATATTTTTCAAAGTTCTTTGATATCAGGTTTCATAGTAGGCAGCTGGATTCTTAGATCTGCTTCTGCATTCAGTCTGTTGCAATATCACATGTCATGTAGTCTGGGAAAACCCCACTGTATACTCCCAAAAATTTAAGAGCGAAAAAGGCAAAGAGTGCCTTGGTATTATTACGAGAGTACTTTTGACCTTGAGAATCCCTAGAGTCCCCCACAGGGCACCACACTTTGAGAACTAGTGGTATAGGAAATGTTTCTGAGGCTTAAATCATTCTGCTTCTTGTTTGTAATCTTTTCTCTGAATGGAAACACACGCCATCCCATGTCATGGACAGTGTTGACCTCTTCTATTTGCCATCAACCTTGACTTCACTTTGGAAACCAAGTACTAGGTCCCCACATAAGTGATGGTCCCCACGTAAGCCTTGCTGGCCTCCAGAAAACTTGGCAAGGTTCACAGGCGGCTTGGTTGTTTCAGTGCCTGTGGAGCTGACCAGTTAGTCTATGCATTCAGATTGCAGCAGTGATATGGCAGACAGGACCTAGGGGTTCAGAAAGGAGCCCACAGGGAGCCTGTGCCAAGTGTACAGGGGTTTGTATGAGAGTTACCAAGTGGTCAAGAAGTTACTTCCAAAAGAACAGGGACACATGCTTTTGCTTTCTTTTCGTCCATGTTTATTTTTGTTTGTACTTGTATACTCTTGCATTTGTTGGAATCTGATTCCCCAGTCTTTGTGCTCTTGTGTTTTCCACTTTCAGAGATGTGTCACTGTGAGTGGCCCCTCCTGAGCCCTTTCAGGAAAGCAGTGTCCTGCATCCTGGTATGTGGTATATAGGATCCCTCACCAGATTGTTTACTTTACTTCATGTTCTGTCAGCACAGGTTCCAAATAGAAATTACATACATGTTTACATCAGTGGAAAATAATTCTCTTATTCTGTCTTCCCTTTTACTCCTCCATCCACAGAGCCTCTGATACTCTGATGAAACAGCCCATACTTTTAAAATGTTGCAAGCCCATAGGCATGTTGCATCTCTTGTTGCACTGTGCACAGATGGGAGAAGGCAGTGAGATCTAACCTCTGGGCATCTGCTCTGTTCTCTGTATAAAGATATTTATTGACCACCGACTTGCCAAGTGCCCAGTTCTGCACTGGACACTGGGGAAAGTAGCAAGCACAGATGTGGACCCTGTCTTTCTGGAGCTTACAGTCTGGCGCTTAGGTAACTGCCGTTAATTGAGACTGTGGTGCACTGTCAGTGTTCACATGAAACATGGTCCTATGCGGAGAACAGTATCCCTTCCAGATGTGTGCTTCAGAGCATGAGCAAGTGCTGGGGAAGCCAGAGTCCCAAACTATGAAGATAGTAATAAAACCAACATTTATTACCATGTGCCTGGCAATGAACTTTCCTTACCTTCCTTCCTCCTTTCTTCCTTTTATGGAGGAGGTCACATTCCCTGTGAGGCAGCCAGACTCTGTACAGGAAAATGAGCTCCAGCCTGGTTCCAGTCATGTCAACAAGGCCAATCTTGGGCAAGACACTTTCTCTCTCTGGGCCTCAGTCTCTTCATCTTTGAAATGAGGGTTTGTGCCATTGATGTCCCAGTGTGGGACATTTGCAGATGTCCCAAGGAACCAGTTTGTTGGAGCTGATTTGTGCTAGCATCTGTATGCATTTCTTCCCAGTTCCATGTTCAGTGGCATCACACTTTTTAGCTTGAAGTAAGCTATTATGAGAGTATATTTACACCATCGAAATCTGCAAATTCTATAAAGCAGCCCTACCCCCACCTCCCAAGCAAGTTGTTAAAGGTTTACCGACACACCATTGCTATTGTCAGCCAGGGTGATTTTTTTTTGTATTTTAATAGAAAACAAACTCTTCAGCCAGGACAAAAACACTGGATGTGGGGTGTGTAAATCAAGTTCTCCAAAACTTTTGATAGGGAAAAAGCAACCTGTTTTCACTGTATTCTAGAACACGGGTCAACAAACTTTTCTGTAAAGGGGCAGATAGTCTTAGTCTTTAGGGCTGTACGGTCTCTGTTGCAACTACCCAGCTCTGCTGTTGTAGTGTCAAAGCAGCCCTGGCAATAATGTAACAAATGGGCACAGCTGGATTCTAGTAAAACTATATTTACGAAAACAGGTGCTAGGCCACAGTGTGCAGACCCCTGTCCTAGAATGTCAGAACACGAGCCATGATTCAAGGAGGTAGTTTCATGGAAAAGGAAATTGTTCAGGACTTGATACATGAATTCCAAGGACTTGATACTCCAAGAGATATAGCTGGAGTGGCGACTGCAAAGGATTTGGAATCAATTGAAGAAGAATCGATAGTAGGTTGTTTAAAGGAAGGCCAGCTGTGTTCAAGTTTTGAGGACACAATTGTGTATGGGGGGAGGGAGGGTGACTTTATTCCCAACTGCTTCTCTAGAGCCTTCTCAGTTGTGCTGGGATGGAGGGACCTACAGTCTAACTCAGTGTGTGAATTTTGGGTGTTCTTATGCAAAAATCAGTCGTGTCTCTAATATCTATTCTGATTCCAGGGGCAGGGACAAATGAAATATTAGAAAAGTAAGGAAAATCCTCAGGTATATATATATATATATATATATATATATATATATATATATATATATATACACACATATTATACACTGCATGTGTATATGGGTATTTGTATATCTATTTTTGTGTAAACTTAAATTGTGTGGGTGAGTGGTTACATATTCCATGTATTTAAAATAGCCTTATAAATGTCTGGAAGACAAACATACCAAACTACTAACGGTAGCCGGCTCTGGGCAGTGGAATGGGGTGGAAGGAAAAAGGGGATTTTTGCTTGTTACTTTTTGTAATACTATTCATCTACCCTGAAATGCCTACCCTGCAACATTCAGGCATTGCTTTTACAACCTAAAAACACAACAGAAAACGAAAGTCTCAAAAACCTATACTTTTAAAAGGAAGAGTTATTTCTCTAGTAAGAATGTTACTTCCGTCTCCCCTCTGCCCAATAAAACAAATTACCTTAATTTTCACATCCCAGTTCTGAACAAGTGTATATATACTAGTGTATATGAACTCCAAATAATATGTATAGAGAGAGAGCCCTCAGGTCAAAACATCTCGTTAAACAACTGTTTGACTTAAGCCCCATCCAGGCTTAGAAGCATCAGATCATAGCATTCTTTAATAAACTATCATGCATCCCTTAAACTGCTGTTGTAAAATGCTGTTTCACGAGCTCTTCTGAAGTACAGGTTTTAAGTTTAAAAACATGTTACCAAGACTCTTCCTCTGCAATCCTGTTTTTATGAGAGAGAAGGCATGTGCATGTATGTATGGGCGTGCCCATGCATGGACAGAGACAAAGGATCTGCCAGACGCTGAGTCCTTTTCTCTCTGTGGTGGGGTACACTTAGTTTTTAAATTTTCTTCATTTTGCTTATCAATATTTTCTAGCAAGTTATAAACAAGTATTAAACTTGATCTGACCAAAAATACTCCCTACAGTTACTTGTCCACATCATGCATTGAGAATAACACAGTCACATTCATTTTTCTTAGACTTCCCGCCCACTTGCCAAGCAGCAGACCCCCGCTACTCCCTCTCTCCCAGTGGGAAGCAGATGCGCAAGTGCACAGCAAGAGTAAGGGGTCGTGTGTGGTCCGTTTGTGTCTGTCCACTTTCTTGTGGAGCAGGCTCCAACCTCAGCCCACCCTCTCCCTGCAATTGACCCAGGGCTTAGAAAGTTCTTCATAAGATTAGCACCATCACGTGAGAAGCCATCAGCTGATCATCTCCCAGATCAACTGGCCTTAATTTCTTTTTTAGCTATTTTAAATGGAAAATTTTAGACATACAAGAAAATGGAGAGTAGAAACCCCCAGCTTCAACAGCTAGGAACACTAACATTTAGCTGGTCTTGTTTCATCTATACCTTTCCTCGAGCTCTCTTCTTTTTCCCTCTGCCAGTAGTTAGCATCTTCACTTTCAACTATATAAGTTAAAAAAAAAAAAAAAAATGATCCCTTGTCCTGTCTTTTTAGTAACAGGCATGTACTGACTGCTGTAGCAAAATTTTTAAACTCTGCTGTCCGAATGCCAGCTCAGCTGAACCACCAGTGGACCTTGAACATTTGCTGTGTGGTCCTGCTTCTCCGTGGATGCACTTGCTTGTCTCCCTGTCTAATAAGTAGGTCTTTCGTCTCTCTCCCACTTCTCCTCTGTAAAGCCTATCTCAGTTCCCCTGGCTATAGCTGTCTTTTTCCTGTGACCTATATCATTGTTATCATGCTATAGTGAATGATTTGTATGCTCATCTTAGTCTCCTGGTTAAATTGTACTCTGTGTAAAACAAAGGAGTGTTTTCCTTATCTCTTTATATTATTTAGCAATGCTTAATGCAAAGGGGATACTTGAAAAATAGATGCTAAATTAATTTAAATTAAGCTCATTGGAGGAAAACTTTTATTATAAGAGAAATGCATCACATTAAAAGAAAAAGTTAAAGATATGCCTTTTGTGGTGACCAAGAATATTTTATCTCACCTGAGAGGATTTGAAAAGATTTTAAAGAATGGTGATGAAAAGACTCTTCAATTTAAGCCAATTTAAAAAGGCAACTTTTTTTTGAGGAAAATATTTTTCTTTATGGTCATTTTTTTCAATTATATATCTGGAGCCTTTAGGTCTTCTCTGATTTTAGAATGCTTTTCCCCCAGTAGAATGACTCTGGCTATATTTTAGGATATCCATTATGTTTTAAAATGTAGATTTAAATCTTCAGTAAAAGAAATAGGCTACATTCAGGACCCATGTGCCCCACGAAGTAAGTTGATATTAATCTCACGAGTAATGGTCTAGGTACCAGGTCTAGAGTTCCCAGTGTACACTGTGCTTTCATCTTTGTCCTTTGTGAGCCATTGTGAGGGAGGCAAAGCAGTGTTACCTTAAATCTGCAAAGAACCAAAACGAGGTTTAGGAAGATAAAGTGAATCCTGTCTACAGCAGAAGATGGCAGAGTCTAATTTTAAGTGTAGATTGTAAAACAAAGGGCTTTTCGATTAGATGTTATGAACATGCAAAGACAAGAAACTATCTTTCTAAGCATTATATGCCTATGGGAGACAGACCAGGTTCTTGAAGTATGTATATATACCTTAATGCCATGGAACCACTAAAGTGACATCACATTCTCTGAAACCATCGTTTCCAAGATTCCTCACGTTCTGCTTTAGTCTTTGTTGTAAAAGTTAATTCATCTTCTAATGAATTAGGAAGGCTGCCGTGCATGAGTGCTAGTGTGGCTCTCAGTCTTTTTTCCTGACCTAGGGAGAACTCTGGGCAAGCCTATCTTTGGTTGGCATACTTGCCTGAGCTGTTGCTCAGACATTGATGGAGAACTTAATTATTCCTTATCCTCATCATCCTTTTATGACCATTATTGTAAAATTACAAAGCATAGTACATATTATGGCATAGTTCATGAAGAAAGTATGTCAGTCTAAGAAAGTGTCTTATGTGATCTCCACATTTGAATTTTTGATTGCGAAGAGGAGAGGTGAATCAGTCATTGCTGACAGTCTGTTATATGCAAGAGCTATGCTAGGGCAGACATACCAAAGTACAATTCTGTCATAGTGGCGGGATCAAGACTAGCCTCAGGATTGGTTTCAAGGATGGTATGTTTCATAAAACTTTTATTTGCTCAGATAAAGAATCAGTTGTGTTTTTAGCACTGGTAGTGTGTATAATATCGACACCAAGCCATCCTTTAAAAGTTGTCATAGAACTTTTGCCAAAATCAAGAAAACAGAGGAAATAGAAGTTGACTAGCTAATCCTCACTTGTGTACCTTAGAGTGTGAAGATTGTTCTAAAGTGAGATTTAATTTTTAAAAATCCATTTGGTTAATTTGGGTCTTTGTAAAAAAAATGACTATAAAATGCTATCATTTATGCTGCCTGTTGAGAAGTAGAATGGTGCAAGAGAGTCAGCCCTGGCATCAGAAGGCCCAGGTGTGACTCCCAGCTTGCTTATGTAACAGCCATGAGACTTTGACAAGCTACTTAATCCCCCTGATCCTGTCTTCCCACCTGCAAAATGGGGTGGTAATTCCTTTTTTCATAGAGTTGCTGAGGGACTTACACAATGTAGGTGAGGTGCCTAGCACCCCACAAGCACTCAGCACATGTTACCTGGCTGCTGTGCTTATGGAGTGATGTAGCATCTATGGCATAATGCCTAATAATTGCTGTTGTTCTTCCAAACTTCTGTCCCGGCCCAGACCTCCTGAGCTCCAGGCCCACGTATGCAGCTGCCAGCTGAACATCGTCATCCCAAATTCACCATATCTAAAACCAACATCCTGGTTCTCATCTCAGTCATTGGCTCTGCCAGGAATGTAGGAGCTATCCTCGTCCTCTCTTCCATACTCACTCTTGGTCCATTCTGCTTTTTTAAACTCTCCCTGGGATCTGTTGCCTCTGCCCTCTTTTTCTGACTTGGCTGTGATAGCACTTTACCTGCCTCCCTGACACCAGTGTTCCCCCGAGTCAGCCCCACCACTACCAGAGTGAACCCTGAAAATCAAATCAGGTCTTGAAGATTTCAGCTTAGCATTCTTTATTGGTGCCTCCTTGTCTTCAAGATAAATTTGAAACTTTCTGGAAAGTTCCTCATGATCTGGCCCTGCCCTTCCCTTTTCTCCTCCTCTTAGCCCTGGCCATGCACCCTGTTTTTTGTCCACATGGAAGTGCTTTATGACTCCCACAGGGGCACCCTTCCGTGCCTTTGCATGTGCAGTTTTTCTGCACAGAATGTTCTTTCCCTGACTCCTTCCTTCTGTGTCATTCTGGAAGGCTCTTGCTGGTGTTGCCTATACCTGGAAGCCTTCCTGACCACCTCACATGCCAGATTAGGGGCTCTCCCTAGAGGCTTCTGTAGCATGGACTGCATGTTATTTTCATTACCCCCTGGCCAGTCTGTGTGTGACTGAAGAGCGAGGGAACTTTTATTCCTTAATCTTGGTATTCCATAAATGTCAAAGGTTTATGTGAATCAACATCAGTCCCTTCTCTTAGATAATCCAGAGAGGCCCAGGTTACCAGAAGCGTCATAGTCTGATGCTGCTCTGTTACATGTCACATCTTTGACCCAATGAAATGGCCATCATGTATAGATGTTATGCCAGTTTGTGGGCCACTGAGATCGGACTAGAGCATAGTTGCATGAGAGCTGGGCTTTAGAGTCTGATGGACATGGTTCTGAGTTCCAGTTCTCCCTTGTCAACACACCTGCAGTCTAGCTTCTGATTTCCAGCTCCTAACCACACAGGTATACTGCTATGGGGAAAGAATGTACTGGTCAGAAAAACAGGCATCGAGTCCTCCAGGCAGTTCCCTTTCTTCTGGAAAATCAGTAAATACCTGGGTGGGGGTAGATGACCTCAGAAACTTGGTAAATTCGTAGAGATAAAAGCTGCCCTGTGAGACCCTGGCAGCCTGACACCCAACCTTTTGTGGCGACTTTCTACTTCCTAAAATTTGAGTTAGAAAAGTTCATGACCAAGAATCTACAAAATGAGTTCAGAAGCTCGAGGTAATTGTGCAGTTTTCTTAAAGAATGGGTATCAGTTAGGCCCGCCCTGTAATCCTCTAACAGACTTCAGCTGCCTTCTCTGCCTCTACTTCTGCTCTCAAGACTTAGATGCAGTAGGACTTGGTCGGGGTCTCTGCAGGTGTCATTTTGAAAACTCACTGGTGACGGGGGCTGCTGCTGGGTAGGGGACCCACATTCCAAGAAGGGGCTGAAGACTGACCTCAATGAGGAAAGGAGGAGGTCAGAAACAGAGCTTGGACTGGGTCAGGACGCCTGGTTCTGAGCAGCCCTGCCCTGCTTCTTCCTTCACTTCCTGGCCAAATGTTTCATGACCCCATGATGACTTTCTTTTCTCAGTGTATCTCTGCAATTATAAATTCTCAAGTTCACCACGACTTTTATGAAACTCTGGTTATATTAGCCCGCAGTGATACCAAAAAATAAAATTGACTATTTCTGTTGTTTTGAGTTTTGCTTATGCAATTACTATAAAACGAGAGCTTAAAGGAGAGGTTCCCTGTTAGGAATCGGGCCGCATAGCAGGGGGTAAGAGGAAGGCCAGCAAGCGAAGCTTCTCTATTTGCAGGTGCTCCCCAGTACTAGCATCACGGCCTCAGCTCACCTCAAATCATCAGACATTAGATTCTTGTAGGTGCCAAAAAAAGTTGGGAATCACTGAAGGATGTGTTGGGTAAGCTTTTCACCTTTTAGGAATTGCATATGATATTGAGCCTAGAACTGGGGAGCCTTAAAGAGTCTGGGGTTTTACTTTCTTGCCAGAAAGTAAAGAGCAGGAGCTGCTCACTAAGGCAGTTCAGTGGCTATGGCCCTGGTCCCCCAGATGCTGACCCTTGCCTTTGGAAGTGGCTATGCACATTTGCTGAATGAGTCATGGTCATTTTTATGGTACATCCTAGAAATTTCCAGTGTTACTTAATAATGAAGTTTAGGGAAACAGAAGAGTTAGATTTAAGGAAGTAGCCACTTTTTAAGTGTAATTTTCATATTATGACTTAATTTCTTATAAAACATTAACATATTCCAGTTTTGGAAATCTATAAGTATAAAGCTGGGAGGGTAGTCCATCGTATGTCTTTAATCACAATCCCTCAAGTGGCCTACTCTGCTGCTTCCCTTTTCTGCACTCACTCATTCTGCTCTGGCCTCCATCCCTTCCTCAGACTCACCTCAGGGCCTTTGCGCACGATCTTACCCCTCCTCCAGACCACACATACCTCATTCTGTCACTTCTTTCAAGGCTCAAGTGGCTCCGAATCAGTGAGGCCTTCTTTGCTCTCCTGACACACCTCAAGGCCCCAGCACTGCCTGTTGCTCTCGTCCTGCTTTATCCACAGATCTGGTCACCTTTGACATTCTATTTTGTATATTTGTTTATTTTTTTGTCCGTCTCCCTCCACTAAAATGGAAGCACCATGAGGGCAGGGACTTTGTCAGTTTTGTTCCTGGGTATGTCTCCAATGCCTAAAAGAGTTCCTGGCAAATTATAGATGATTAACATAAATATGTGTTGAGTAAATGAATGAATAAATCATAAGATTTTTTCACTCAGAAGGGATTTTTGGATCATTGAATAACCTTATATTACAGATTAAGAAACTGAGGTACAAATAGGTTATCTGGCTTATTCAAAATGAAACTGAGTCATTTAAAAACTTAACAGTTCTTTAAAAAAATCTAGGAATATATGTAGAGCGTTCTGGTCAGTTGCCTAGGCTAAGAGAAAAACAAGTGAAAATAGACTAACTTAAAAATTTAGCAAAAAGAGAAGTTATTGTGTGATCTCAAAGCTTTCTGATAGAAAAGAGAGTCTTATTGATTTTTATAGCATAAAGTTCACCTTTCATGTAAATAGTGCTTAAGAAAAATGTGTTGATGGATTTAGTTATATTATTATAAAGCCATTTCTTTCTTTAAGGCCCTCATAAGGCATTGCTTTTTTTTTTTCATTCTTTTTGTTACAAGTATCACATTTAAGAGCTTTCTATTTGTTTGTTTTTTAATTACTTTTTATGATCCTAAGAGGATCAAAGAGGTAACTGGTCTCTGGGAAAATTCAGAGATACTTAAATTACTCCAGTTTCCCAGATGCATCTACGTCAAATAAAGCAAAGAACTAAATTTCTAGCTCTCTACTATGTGAACGAACCAAGTTGATAAGTCATGGTGGTTTGCTGACCTTAATGGTTGTGACCTCGATCTTGTTTATGTTCACACAGGCATCCTTGGAATCTCAGTTTGGTCAGAAAAGTTCTGTATAAGTAGAATGATGTTTAGGTGTGTGGAAGTCATTTTGGGAGTGGGACCAATTAATTTCTCTTTAAACAGAAAAAAATGAAACATAGCTAATTTTTGTAGTGAACTGAAGTGAACTCTAGAGATGCAGTGGTATTTAACTTTGGAGTTGGAAGTCATGAAAATTCAGGATGGGTATATTAAGGAAAGTGAGAAGAGGGGAAGAGAGGTGGGTAAACCACATGAAGAAACCTCTTTCTGTTGTTTGCATCGATTTAAAAAATCCATTCTTGTGTGTCTTTAGATATCCTAAATAAACGATTCAGAAAATTTGTTGACTATACTTGAGACCCCAGAGCAGTGATTCTCAATTACTCAAACTATACAAGCTTTCCTAGAAGCTGATATGCACCTTCCCACTCCATTACTGACAGGATTTCTGCTGCTTCCTACAGGTGCATGGAAATCCTATGGTTGGTTGTAGGGCCCACTCAGATCCATAACTCTTTCTGTCATAAGACAACCAAAGAAGATTCAATTCTTAACAGCAGAAGCAACTAAATCTTGGATTTATATACTCCAAAGCCTGGAAAGACACCTGAAGAGGTGAATCTTATTTTATCTGATCACTGACATTAAACTAAAGTCAGTTGACTATTCCAAACATCTCTACAGATTTGACTGTGCCAAATAAACATCACTGTGTGGCATTCACTGTCAGCTGGGTACAGAGTCTGAGATGGTCTAGCAAGAGTGATACTTTAACTGTGTACTGCCCATATGCTGTACTCAAGCTCCCTCATGAAACCTGTTTACAGGCTTGCTGCCTGGGCTTGAAATCAGTCTGGGTTACAGATAGCAAAGCTGATCCAGATGCAGATTTTTGCCCATGATTTAAGCTAATCAGCCACTTACCTTGCTAAATCCAACTAGATTCTCCATGAACCCAAGTGGGGTGAAATTGTACATCAGATTTTAGTGCTGCTTAAAGATTTTAGGACTCCCTTCATGTAAAAGGGAATCTTGTAGACAGTCCTCGCCTCTCCAGGGTTAAAGTCGCATCCACATTAATAGCTCAGTCGAGTCCCCTCAGAGCTGAGAACATTTGGTCACCAGAGGCCATATTCGTGTCACTTCATTTGGCCTGTCTGGCAGACAGGCAGTTTACAAAAGAAGAAATTCAGATGTCCAACAGACAGATGGAAAATTATTCATCTTACTACTAATTAAAGAAATACCCAAGATTAGCTTTTTAATCCCTTAATGTGGCAAAAAGTTGCCTGGTTTAGACAACTCCATTCACTGGGTCAGAGAAGAGTCATAAAACTGGAATGGCCTTTCCCAGGCAACCTGGTGATGTGTAACAAAATGGAAATGGGCAAATCCTTTCACTCAACTGTCCTACTTCTAGGAATTGAAAGCTAGGAATCTATTTTAAGAAAGTGAATTAAGGATCTACTCAAAGAAGTGTGTACAAAGGTTATAGCATTGTTCAACTGTTAATATTTGGAAACAACCTAAGTACAAATGGTCCCCAATTCATGATGTTTTTTGACTTACGATTTTTTTGACTTTACTGTGGTTCACGTGGTGATACACGTTCAGTAGAAACCCTACTTCGGAGTTTTAATTTTGATATCTTCCCGGGCTAGTGATACGCGTTATGATAACTTTCTCATGATGCTGGGCAGCAACAGTGAGGTGTTTTTTCCCAACTGTAGGCTAATGTAAGTGTTTTGAGCATGTTTAAGGTAGGCTACACTAAGCTGTGGTATTCAGTAGGTTAGGTGTATTAAATGCATTTTTGATTTTTTGATATTTTCAACTCATGATGGGTTTATTGGGATGTTACCCCATAGTAAGTTGAGGAGCATGGGTCTTTTAGTAAGATTTTAAAGAAATTATTAATAACGGAGTGACAGATTTTTATGGTGTAGTTAAAAGTGATATAAAATATCATATGATTGCCCTATAAAGAAGTTTGTGGTGAATTTCTGAGTGAAAAAGCAATTTATAGAACGTTTTTTTAAGAAATCCAAATACACTTAAAAACCATGTTAAATGAAACCTCAAACCATAATATTACAGATTACTTTTATTTTCTTCTTTTTGTTCACCCGCATTTTCTAATGTTTCTACAATGTTTCTACAATGAGCATCTATTTCTTAGTGTAATATTTTTACCATCTGAGAAAATGTGGTTTAGCAACAAACTTGATATCCTGCTGGGACTGAAGGAGGAGGAAAAGGGGATGGGGGTGGGGATGAGAAGGAAGGCGTCCAACTTGGATTGATATGTTTGACTTTTATGAGTATAGAGCTGTCCATCTAAAGTTAAATATGAACCATTCGTGGATTTTCTTCAAAACCATTTCACTGCATTGGTGGGTAATGAAGGACATATTTAGGGGAGGAAGGTGGGTTTATCTAAAGTCACAAGTTTACTTTTAAATAAATCCTCATCAGGCATTGTAAAAGAAAGAACTACATATTGTAGTTCCAGAAACTTTGTGAACTGTTCTAGCTTCCTTTCAAAAGAACATTGCTGAAGATGTCAAGTTCTCATTTTATAGAAACACTGTGCCTTCCTATATGAAATATCCTCTAAAGATATATGTGTAAAAATTTTAAATGACCGCTTCAGCTTTTAAAAAAGTAAGTAATGAATGAATTCATGCTTATGGAAAATAGAATTGGATTATATTCAGAGGTATAGAACATATCTCCACCCTCCCCTCCCCCACACCACTTTGTACAATGTATTCTTCTGTTTGGGAATAATCAATGTTAACTTTATCATATATATTTCTTTTTTGTGTATATTTTCATATTCAATAGTATGTGTGTATATGAATGAATATGTACTAGGAATCTTGAAGGTTTTTAACTTAAATTAGGTTCTAGTATATATATTTCATACAACTTGTTTTATTTCACTTATTAGCTCTTATAATGTGAATCTCTGCTTGCATTTCTTCTGTCGAATCTGAGTAAGGAATTGTATGTTTAATAGTCACATAAATAAAATGATTTGCTCTTACTCCTCTGCCTCTCTTGGAATAAACTGGTCACCCAGGGCAGATTGTCAAAACTTAACCATAAGTTGTTTTCCCAAAGTTTAGCTATCATTCAGTTCTCTGACAATCTGAAACACATGGAAGGTTCAGTAAATAATTATAGAAATAACTCACAAAATTGCCAGAAGGCTGTGATATGCCTAAGCAGTGCTTTTTTCAACACTACTTAGGAAGGATTTTTAAGTATTTTTTTTTTCCTTGCTGGAAATTTGTATTTCACTGGGGTAGGGGTAATCAACTATATTTCCTTCTACATTCCT
This sequence comes from Eidolon dupreanum, assembly GCA_028627145.1. NCBI lineage: Eukaryota > Metazoa > Chordata > Mammalia > Chiroptera > Pteropodidae > Eidolon > Eidolon dupreanum. Next base: position 96,368,806 of record CM053509.1, on the reverse strand, counting down.
GTGACCCCAGGCAGTGACTTTTTTCAGGACCTCTCATCAGGAAGGCTACATCATCTCCAGGGTTCTTTATGGAAGGCTCAACATTCTCTGATTCCCTCTCATTGCCTCCTTATCATCTAAGGTCGACATGTCCCTAGGGCGAGGTGATGGGTTAATGCCATGCTGCTTATGCACAAGTGAAGGTGCCGCTACAAGTCACTTGCAGGTGTCCTAAATTTAAGCCAAAAGCTCAGTTGGCAGTGAGACTGTCTATAGTTGGGGAGGAACCCTAGCTCTGAACTCTCTCCATCATCTAAGATCTGCCTGCCTGTGCGTCCTATTTAGTACTTTTAGTCATTTGATTTAAAAATCTGGTGGTCAATACTATTCTCCACCCCCACTCTTCTACGCACAAAATGTACCGTGAGGATCATGACATTGTACAAGTCACTCAGCCAGTATTTCAGGAAGGGTTAGCTTTGAAAGACGCTGTTTCTCTAAGTAACTGCCTTAATTTTCAAAATGTGAACTAGGTGTAGGGTTTCAGGTACAATGCAAGTATATCTTTTTGGATTCCTCTTGTATAAAAGCTGTTCCCGTGTCTGATGTGATTGGTTGGCAGCCCGAGCATTCTGAAGGCAAGTGTTCAAGAAAGAAAGGTTCTGAATGAGCTCCAACTTTGCTGCTTAAAGGATGTCATTTCCCTTTCTTTCCTTTTTTTTTTTTTAATATCTTTTCTTTTTCCTTTTTACCTGTTATTTATTTATTTATTTATTTTGTAGAGAATTTTTATATGAGTTTATTTGAGTTCAACAGAGAATACACCTGGAAGCAAGATCTCAACAGACTGAGAAGAATGCTTCCCTTTTTCTTTCTCCCTTTCTTTTCCTTTACCTCCAGGTGATACTGTCTCATTCTTTGGAACAGAAAAGGCAGTAAACCAAACATATTTCCATGAATACCAACTCTTCCCCTTCCCAAACAAGAAAAAAGATAGGGTAACACTCTACTTTTACTCCAAATATCCACATTGACTTTCTGTTAAATTTGAATGGGGATTAGATGAATCAGAAAGATGTAGGAAGGTAAGAAAAGAAAGGAATTGAAACTGAGTCTGTGCTTTATGTGCATGTGGAAAGTAGGCAGGGCTTCCTGGCCAGTTGGTAGGGTTCCTAGAGAAAACCCCAGTCTTGGGATAATTTTGGAGTTGGCAGAAGCTGTGGTGTTTCTCAGGTCTCGAGGATGGGACAGTACGAGTCTAGCCAGGGTAAAGGAGGCCTAGGAAGCACTCGTGGAGCCTAGGTTCTACTTTGGATCTGGACCATTCCCACGCCAAAGGTCCTTCCCCTCATCCTCTCCTTGGAACGCCATTGTATTCTGGTGTTCTCGTGGGGTTATGAAGCCTTGAGAACTCCAGTGAGCAGAATTTGAGTCAAGGGTGATAGTGCCAGTGGAATCGTGGGGTGGCTCGCTGATTTCCGAAGCCCTCCAGGCTCATGTGGAGGTGCTGTTTCTCATCTTCCAAGCAAAGCCAGTTTCTGGGCTGCCAGAATGCAGCTGCTGCTCTTTCCACTGACCTGTGGCTCAATCAAGGGTGGCAGGGACATGTAACAATGCCTAGTTCAGAGGAGGGTGCTGGGTGATTCCTGAAAAGGAGTAGAGACAACTCCAGTTTCAAAATTGAGTATTGTGGGAGGATTTCTCAGGCCCACGAGTCACTTCTGGCTTTTTTTCAGTTTTGGGGGGTGGTTGGTGACCTGCAGCCAGCATCACTTTCAGAATAGGAATTGCTGCACCCAGAGAGGCAGTGTGGGGTAGGTGGAAAGAACCAGAGTTCAAAACCTAGCTCCTCCTCTTACTAGATATATACCCTTAGGCAAGTTTTCCCACCCCTCTGAGCTACAGTTTCCTCAGCTTTAAAATGGGAATAATGATATGCCTTAATTTACAGAGATGTTGCCAGAGTTTGAAAGATCATATAAAGCACTTGGTGTGTGCTGACACTTAGTTATTAGTAACTGATTCCACTCTCCTTAACTTATGCAAGTAGAATTTTCTTTATTAATGTAGAGAAACCAGATAATGATCTAGTTGTTAAGGAAAAAGGGAGGCAGACAGTAGAACACTTCACACAAGCCATCTGCAGGAGTCATATTGTTTACTATATGCATCCTGAAATACCAGCCAGCTTTGTAGGGTGTTGGGAACAGCATGAATTGTGTAAGGCTTCTAAAATTATGTCCAGGGAATTTGTAAGCCACAGAGAAGTAAATTGACACATTTTGTCTTCACTGTCTTATGGCAGATGTGGGTACAACTTAGCAACCGGTTTAACTATAGAATTTTGGCGAACTTGAGGTCCCTTGCCCTCTAGGACTTGACATAGAGATAGGAATGATTCTGAGACTTTTTAAAGATATGTATGACCCTCCCTGCATGGTTCTACAAGGGTTTTCCACCACTTCCCCCAGATGTGGGGATTCCGACATGACCCACAGCCTCTGTGGAGACACTCTTCTGTTGATCTGTTTTCCGGGTAGACGAAACAACAGTTTTACCATTTCAGTTGCTACTGTTTGAGGTGGAAAAGTCTGGGGCAGTAGCATCAGTGACAAATCAAAGGGGAAATAGTGTTATTGCCTTTTTAAATTTACATCTTCAGAATTCTAGTTGGTGGAATGATTAGTCTCATTTTCTGAGCCCACGGATTTGTAAACTTCTGCAGATAAGCTAACCTGTTTCTCACTAAAAGGTGTATTTATATGAGTTTTTTTTTGCTCCTGATTGACTCCTCGTTTAATGGAGATGAATAACGAATCTCTTGTATTTGTGGGCCACTTCATCTTAAATACACTCTTTCAAAAACTAAAGCCACAGGCCTCCCTTCCAAAGCAGTCGTAACATCCTCAATCCTGCATACACGGAGTTGTATTTCTTCTCTCCCCTGGTGATTCCCCATTCACTCAGCAGCCATTTTTCTCTAAATTTTGCCTCTTCAGCTTTTAATCCATCTACCACTTTTTTCCACTTCAGATGCCGCCTTTCTGTTGCCTACCCTGGTTCCCTCTCACTTCCACCCTTTCTGAGTTTCCTACCTGAATTTTCTCTGGTTACCCTACCATTCCTCTAAGCCAGTACTTTTGCCAGGTTAGGTTGGCACAGGTCACAGACTGGTGAGCCACCAGTCAAATAGAGTCCACAGGAATGTTTGATTTGGCCATCATGCTGCTGAAACATAGGATAGTTTAGAAATATTTAGTTACTAAAATTTATAAATCAAGAGAATACATGCAAAAATCCAGGTGACCAGCCTTGGCTGGAACCAAATGGCTACTGCCCCCTTCAGCGTACACGCACAGCCCAGGCTGGCTAGTCCCTCTGCAGCCTGCTTCACTTGCGTCTGTCCCTCTCTTGAACCAGAGAGGCATTTCGGTTGTGACTCATCTCCCTTTCAGACGTGGTCCTCCCTTTTTCATATACCTTTCATGGTCCCTCGCTGCCTCCTCAGATAAGCGTAAGTTCCTCACCCAGCACTCCAATCAGTGTCCAGCCATTGATTCTCATACTGAACATGTGTTAGAAACACTTTGGAGATTAAAGACTGATTCCTGTCTTAATCCACCTCCCCCAATCAATTCTAATTTGGTAGTTCAGACGGGACACTCAAATCTGTATTTTAACAAGAAAGATCCCCAGGTAATTCTGATGTAGAAGGTCTAGGGCACATATTTTCATAAACACAGTTTCAGTAGGTTCCAGCGTCCCTTGTTGGCCTTTCTTTAGTTTCAGTTCCAGAATTCCTAAAGAAGGAAGTCAATTGGCCCAAATTGCGTCAGATACCTTCCCTCTCCCAAGCAAATGGCAGCTCCTGCAAAAACTACGTGGGACTAGGGCAAGGAAGCCATTCCCAGCACAGAGGCATTGGCACACACCTCACTCTCCTCAGGATTCTCTTGTCCCCATTACAGGTGTCTGGCTTATCCTCCCACACTAGTAACTCCAGAAGGCAGGGGCTCTTTCTCAATCAGCTGCCCATCTCCAGAACTAACCAGTACTAGACTTTAGACAGAGTAGATGTACAAATACCTATTTCTTTTAAACTCTTAACAAGTTTTCAACAAATTAGATGTGTACATAGTTAAAGATGCAAACAATATGAAAAGATATACAGTGAAAACTGAGGCTTTCTCCCACTCCTGATTTGAGGACCCTGTCGCTCTTATAGAAACCTGTTCTTTTTATGTTTTAATGAAGGTATGGGTCTATCTGTGGGAAAAAAAGGCCCATTTGTAACTCTTTATGCACAAATAGACGTTTTTTATGCATGTTTTTTCTTGTTTTACAGTAATAGGTTGATCATTCCATATCAGTTATCCTGAAATTATGTTGAGTAGTTAAATGTTTACTCATAAAAACCCTGGATTAAGTAAGGAAATATTTCTGTCTTTATCTTAAAATTAAGACTGTTGGGGGAATGAATTGATTAAAGGACTTTTGCCCAAGAGGTAGGACTAGAAAGCAAGTCTTCTAATTCCCACCCCGATGTGTTCTGCTCTAAGTTGTTTAGTTACTTGAAATCACTGTTTATCTGTGTGGAATCCAGGAATAGTGTCCTTCCTTGTTTACCGCTTATTTTTTATAAAAAGAAAATTTAAGTATAGGAGGGGAAAAAAAAGTGGCATAGGTGAAAGAGGCTTCTTTCATCCCTTTTGCAACCAAATAAGTTGTGACAGAAACACAGAGCAAACAGCAGGAAAAGTCACCTAGGATCTAGATGAACAGAAGCATTACAACAAGGGAGAGAAATAATCAACTTGCAACAGTAGAAGGTAGAAAGGGAAGAAGATGCAAGGCTGCCCGGTCCAGAGTGTCTGAATGAGACAGAGGTTACATCAGCAGCGGTTGGCAGCTGCAGACGCCTCTTAAAGGTACCCTGTCCGCAAGTGGATTTTTGCGGCGATGTACCTGCTCGCTCTGAGCACCAGCACCAGGTAGGCTGCACAGGGGTCACCAGGGACTTACTGGAGGACACTGAATTGTCAGAATGAGGGCCAGAGGCGAGGTTGTCCTCTGGACAGAAGTGCCTGCAGTGTCCATTGTTCCTCTGTTGAGCCCGCCTTCCAGTGTGCCAGCTCAGCGCCACCATAACTGAGAGGACATCAAACTGGATAACAGAGGTCGCTCTGCCCAGAGGATTCCTTGAAACTCCGCTCCCTCAGCTCGGGGCCCCATTCAAGCCACATTCAGGTGTATCCTCAGTGGGTCAGGTGCTCCATGATGAGCAGTGCCTAGACTCATGCTGGTGGCAACTGGCCTCAGTTTCTGGCATGGTTTCTTGAAGTTTATAGTTATAAGCACAGCATCTGTAGATTGCTTGCTGAATCTTAACAGGTGGCCCTGGAGGAGTACATGCTGGGGTTAAACTTGGCCTGTAGCTGAACCCCTCTCAGGACTGTGCCTCTGGACACCTGCTACACAAAGCCACACTAATAAGACTGCGAAATTTAGGAACTTTGCATGGAAACAGACACAGAAAGGCAGCCAAAATGGGAAGACAAAGAAGTAGAAACCATATGAGAGAACAGAACAGAGATCCAGGAATAATGAAATCAAATAATCTAACAGATGCAGAGTTCAAAACACTGGTTATAAAGATGCTCAGTGAACTCAAGGGAAGTGTAGGTGAATTCAGTGAGAACTTTAACAGATAAAAAACATAAAAATGGAAATGGAAATTATAAAAGGGAACCAGTTAGCAATGGAAAGCACATTATCTCAGATGAAGAATGTATTAAAGGAAATCAACAGAATAGATAAAGAAGAGGGCTGAACCACCAATATAGAGGATGGGGAAGTCAAGGGCACTTAATCAGAATGGCAAGAAAAAGAAGCCAAGACTATAATAATCATTTAAGGACCCTCTGGGACACTATTAAATATAAAAATATCCATGTCATAAGGGTGCCTGAAGGAAAACAAGACATTGAAAAGCTATTTGAAGAAATAATGATGGAAAACGTCCCTCACCTGGTAAAAGAAATAGACATACAACCCCAGGAAGCTCAGAGAGTCCCAAGAAAGAAGAACCCAAAGAGGCCAACACCAAGGTACCTCATAATTAAAATGCCAAAGGTTAAATACAAAGAACCTTAAAAGCAGCAAGAGAAAAGCAGGTAGTTACCTACAAGGGAGCACCCGGAAGATTGGCTGCTGGTTTTTTAAAAGAAACTATGCAGGACAGAAGGGCTTGGCACAAAATATTCAACGTGATGAAAACCCAGGAGCTACAACCAAGAATACTTTATCCAGCAAAGCTATCATTTAGAGTCGAAGGACAGATAAAGAGCTTCCCAGACAAAAATAAGCCAAAGGAATTTATCAACACCAAGCTAGTATTACAGGAAATGTTGGAGAGACTTTCTTAAGAGAAAAAAATATATATCAAAAACAGGAATAAAGAATGGTAATACATTCCCTTCAACAAGTACCTCAAATGGAAAAGAATTAAGGGCTCCAACCAAAAGATGGAATGGCTGAATGGATAAGAAAATGAACTACCTACATGTGCTGCCTACAAGAGACTCACTTCAGATTAAAAGATACACACAGACTAAAAGGAAGGGGATGGAAAAAGATATTGCCTTGATGGACCTAGATAGAGGTTATTGCGCTAAATGAAATGGGTCAGATAGAGGGCAAATATTGCACAATTTCACGTACATTTGGAATCTAAAGAACAAAATAAATAACAGCAACAACAAAAGCAAAAATAAACTCATAGATACAGAGAATATTTTGAGGGCTACTAGATGGGAGTGGGGTTTGGGGGACAGCAAATAAAGACAAAGGGATTAAGAGGTATAAATGGGTAGTTGCAGAATAGACGGGATGTAGAGTGTGGCATGGGGAAAAATGTTAATAATGTTGTAATAAATATGTAAGGGGGAAGAGGGGTACTAAATTCGTGGGGTGATCACTTTATGAGTTATGCGGATCTCCGATCACTGTGCTGTACAACTGAAACTGGTATATTATTGTATGCCAGCTATAATTGAAAAGAAAGAACTAATTGAATTATACAATGAAAATAAAAGCAACTAATAGTCTATTATATTTCAATAAAGCAGTGGAGGGCGAGGGGAGAAGATACCTGAGAAGTTCTGCTCAGAGCTAAGCTAGAGGGTCCCCTGGGGAGTTTGGACTTTAATTGCACCACAGCGTACCATAAAAATTCCCTGATGTGAATACACTATTGCTACCAAATGCAAAAGTGAATCAGGAAGACTTCTCACTAACACGTTTATTTAAAATGCAGAGCTTCTTTCAAAGTTCAAGTTTTATACAATTGCATAATGTTACCTGCTATGAACTGTTTATCTCCTATCAAGCAAGACATGAGTCCAAATCAGAAGTCTACTCAGATATTCAAGATTTACCATGAGACACCTCCTTCATTTCTCGTCTTTTTATTTATCAGTGGAAAGTTGTAGAAATAAGACAAAAGAAGTTCAGGATTTTATACTCTCTCGAAAGGTGAATGCTAGTTTTCACAATAGCTTCACAAAGCTCATTTTACTTGCTAAGAATATCATTTTTGTATTATTTAGACCCCACCTTCCTCTTCCTTTAAAAAATGAGTGTGATTTCTTAAAGTGAATGTGTACGATAATTGTTAAAGGGGGCAAACGCTCATCAGAATAAATGAGGTCCAGCTTTGAGAGTAAACATTAAATGTTCTTGTTCCTTTTCAGAGACACGTGGCCATCAGGAACCATGAGCAACCCATTTGCACACCTTGCTGAGCCTTTGGATCCTGCACAACCAGGAAAGAAATTTTTCAATTTGAATAAATTGAATGATTCAAGATATGGTAGGTCCCTGGCTCTATGAAAAAATTAACTAATATTTTATTTTTGCCTAGTTTGTGGGTATTTTCTAGTACTGAATGTATCCCAAACCCATGCAGTATCTTCATATTTTAAACTTTTGAGGTCCGGTTATATTTACCCTCTTTCCCTGTTGGAAGAATAGTCTGATGCCTTTTATCAACTTTATGTAGAGTTCTTATAATAAGGTGTCTCATGGTTTTTGTTTGTTTTGTTATGCTTTCTCCTTTATCCTAGGACGTTTACCATTTTCTATCAGAGTTCTCCTGGAGGCAGCCATTCGAAACTGTGATCAATTTTTGGTGAAGAAAAATGATGTTGAAAATATCCTAAATTGGAATGTCATGCAGCATAAGAACATAGAAGTGCCATTTAAGCCTGCCCGTGTCATCTTGCAGGACTTTACGTGAGCCTAATATGTCACTGAACTCTCTTCTACTCTGCCTTTCTTGTCAGATTTTAAAAAAGCTTTTGAAAAAAAAAAACAAAAAACACAGTGACCATATAATTTATCACCCAATATCCAGACACTTTTGAAAATGAAAGAGGGCTCTTAATCTCACACAGCACAAGATTGTCTCAGGCAAATCAGGTTGTGTAATCACTGCACCTTTCCAGTGGCAAAGATCATTGTCTTTGTTCTTGGGGATCACAGTTCTCAGTATACTAGCAAAAGGTGAAAGAAATAACATAAAGTAGAGCTATCTTGGAATCTTTTCTTCCCACATGTCCTATCACCCAGGGAGCCAGGTTTCAAACAGCTGCCCTTGGAATATTGATGTGAAATGTAGTTCACAAGGCCTGACCTGTTGCTCTTCAGCCTCAGTTTGCCTCCTGCTATTCCCAGGAATCTTTGCTCCCCATCAGGCCTCTTTTTTGAGATAATACTACCTTTCCATTTTTAAATGATATTAATATAGTCCTTCTAGAGACCAAATTTAATTTTTCTAGAGGAAGAGCACCCAAATTTTATACTCTAAATAATGAAAAGGAAAGATTCACTTATAAATTTGATTCACAGCCTACTTTTCTGAATTATATCCACTCTTTTAAATCTGGTCTGAAGTTGAAGATATAACTCATATGTCTTCTCCAGGTCTTTGTTAACTCACCATGTGAATGGGAAACAGTCGTGGCATTAAAAATTTTAGAGTTTTTAAGCAACAGCTTTGCTAGAGTTTCTCTATTTAGACTATATTGGTTATTAACTTTAATGTTTTGATAAAATTGCATATAGAGATACAGCCCATACTACCTATGTGATTTCTACTCAAGGAAATGGAGTTAGAAACTTTTCACTTTTCTAAGTCCTCCATCGTTAGCTTCACTGATGAGACAGTCCCACTGCCAATTTTGTCAATGGAGACAAAAGCTGAAAAACTCACTTATATGTGTTTAACAGATCTATTTTCTCTTTAATTTCTTCTTTTCTTAGGGGCGTTCCAGCTGTGGTTGACTTTGCTGCAATGCGTGATGCTGTGAAAAAGTTAGGAGGAGATCCAGAGAAAATAAACCCTGTCTGTCCTGCTGATCTTGTAATTGATCATTCCATCCAGGTTGATTTCAACAGAAGGTGAGAGATTAAAGTGATTTAGGCTTTGTGCAAAATCATGGCATGCAATTCTTTGTGTGTGTGCATGTAATTAAATAAAAGAAGAAAATCTTTAAAAAGTATATTCAGAAAAACTCAAACAATATAGATTTTCCAGTGAAAATTTTGGGAGGTAGGGGGCAGTGAATTAAAATTTTTTTTTTTCTATTCTTGGATAAGAGCAGCCTACCTTTAAATTTAGCTTGAAGGCTGGGTAAAAAAAAAAAAAAAAAAAAAATACATGAATTGCTGCCATTCAAGTTTGTCAGTACAAGTAGGTATTTGACTTTAAGAGAGCTTGGGTTTTTTATTTTATTTTATTTATTTTTTTAAACCACTGCAGTCTTATTGTTTTTTTGATCCCAAGTAACTATTTCATCTGGCTATCTCTGTCTCTTCATGTGGGTTTCCATAATCTTTTCCTTTGTTCGTTCTTATATTATTTGGGATATCTGCTTCTCTTTTCCTGCCAGAATCCTACCAATAGTCCTAAAATCTCAGTGGCAGTCAATAATAAGAATTTATTTTTTACACATCTACAAGTTGGTTTGATAGCGGTCCCCAACATTTTTAGCACCAGGGACCAGTTTCGTGGAGACAATTTTTTCATGGACTGGGGCAGAGCGAGGAGGGGATGATTTCCGGATGATTCATGTGCATTACATTTATTGTTCACTTTATTATTTTTACATTGTAATACATAATGAAATAATTATACAACTCACCATAATGTGGAGTCATTGGGAGCCCTAAGCTTGTTTTCCTGTAGCTACACAGTCCTACCTGGAAGTGATGGGAGACACTGCCACCCAAAGTGTGTTGCTTATTCCCAGTCTATTCCATAATCTCATTTTGCTTGCTATCACTGCAGAACACTCTGCTTCACAGAGATAGGATACTTTTCAGTGCTTTTGTGGCATTCTCAGGATATTCCACCCTGACTTTAATCCAGAACATATGAGATTTGAAGGTATCTCAAACGTACTTTTAAGGCCACTGTCATTTGCAGTCTCAAGCAGTTGATCCTCTTCTAGCACAGACAAAGTCGATTCATCTGGCTTATTTACAAATGGGTCATGGATCCATTCCTTCCCAGTTAGGGGGTCTTTTGTGGTTGGGAAGTAATGTTTAAACTCTTTAAAGCTGAGATAGGTGATCATGCACCAGCTGGGAGAAAGAAGGCCCTGGCTCCGTCTCTTTCTGCTAATGTTTGAAACATGTCAAAAGTCCCAACATTCACTCATCGCCCTTGTAATTCCAGTTTGGCTTTAAATGCATTCACTTTATCTGCCAACTTGAACACAGTTGTCATTCTCCTCTGAAGTGACAGATTGACTTGATTAAGCAAGTTGAATATGTCACACAAGTAAGCAAGTTTTACGGCCCATTCTGTGACACTGAAATGTGCTGCCGGTGGTGACTGTTTTTCTAAAAGAAATCTCTAGAGTAGCTCTCATATCTCAAAAACTCTGGCCAGTGATCTGTCTTTAGAAAGTCATCTCACTTCTGTGTGCAATAGAGGACGGGTGTGCTTTGTGTCCACCTCCTTACAGAACTGTGCAAACAGATGTAAGTTAAGGGCATGTACCTTAATGTGGTTGATCCTTTTAAATCACATCCCGCAAAACATTGTTAAGTTCAGATGACATATTTTAGCTAGCCAGCTTTTCTCTATGGATGACACAGTGCATAGACATTCAGAAGCAACCTCTTTGACCCGAGTAGTGAAACCAGAAAGCCATCCAGTCATGGCAGCCGCTACGGCCATGCATATACTGATGCAAAATGACAAGTTCAGTTTTCCTGATATGTAATCATTCAGAGACTTGAATAGTGCTGCAGCTATGGTGTTGGTTAGCAGTAAATGTGCACATAACATATCGTCATGCACAGCCTTCTGAAAAATACATCACACAAAAACTAGCTTTGTTGCCTTCTTGTCAACGTCAGTAGACTAGTCAACCTGGATTGCATACCACGGTGACTCATTAATCCTCTCTAACAAAGGTGCCTCAAGATCCTCTGTTGTTTCATCAATCCATCTAATTATGGTGCTAGCCAAAAGAGAAGCACTTGCCACCTTTTGAACTGCAGCCTTTCCTAAAACTTCACAACAAATGTCCTTCACAGCAGGCAGGGTCAAACACTTAATTGTAAAGGGCTCCTTAGCTTTAGCCACTAAGAATGATGCTGTCAGTGCAGACACATTTGATGAAGTGGTGGCCTTCGATAATCGCTTCTGTTCTGCATATTCACATTTTTTTCTTTTAAAAAACTTTAAAGGCTTGTCTTTTAATGTAGGGTGATTAGTCTCCATGTGGCAAAGTAGTTTTGAGGGTTTCAGGGCTTCGTTGGATAGTCAGTTGCCACATATTATATAAAGTGGGCTTGGAGAATATGAATCACCTGTGGCAATAAACCCTTAATTTAAGTAGGACTCTTGGTATTTTCTTTTAAATGCAGCTTTCTTTTTGTTGGCAGTCTTTTTGTTTAGAGTCTTCTGCTGTCTCATCACTGGGTCTTTCCTCCTTTTCAGAGAAGCTCTCCAGTGGTGTTGTTTTTTACTCATTCTGGCTAAGTTTAGCTTGTGGGCTTACCAAAACTCTACGTTAGCAGTGCAGAAAAGAGGCATTGACGGAAGTAGTAAATAAAATGATGGGCGGGCCACACATAGACTAAAATACATGTTGGATTCTGACTTTAAGACTGTCACCAGATGCAGCTATACAACTGAAATACATCAACTCACTTGCCACTCTGAAGTCTGCTGTCAGATGCAGCTAAATTATCACTTGCCACTCACTGATAGTGTTTTAATATGAGTCTACAAGCAGTTGATTTATTATGGTCTCTGTGCAGTCAAACCTCTCTGCTAATGTTAATCTGTATTTGCAGCCACTACCCAAAACTAGCATCACTGCCTCAGCTCCATCTCAGATCATCAGGCTTTAAATTCTCATTAAGAACCATGCAGCCTAGATCCCTCACATGCACAGTTCACAGTAGGGTTCATACTCCTATGAGAATCTAATGCCCGATGATCCGAGGTGGAGCTGAGGTGGTGATGCTAGCGCTGGGGAGCAGCTGCAAATAAAGATGAAGCTTCACTCCCTCCCCCACCACTCACTTCCTGCTGTGCAGCCCGGTTTCTAACACGCTACAGACTGGTACTGGTCCATGGCCTGGGTGTTGGGGATCCCCGGGTTAGGAGGTCAACTGATCTAAGCTGAGCTTAGAGGGGCAACTCTGCTTCTTCCATCCCTGGCTGGGCTGACTGCTTACACTGCACTGCTCATCTGCAGGGCACCTGGGATAGTGCCATTCATGTGTGCTTCTTTTGGTGGTCCAGGCTGAAGGAGAAAGCAGCTGATCACAGAAGCTCAAGAAGGCAAGCAGAAATCCACAATATTTTGAGGCCTAGATCAAAACAAGTCACACAGTCAAACCTAAAGTCAAAAGGGGGAGAGTATCAGCTTTTGTAGAAGTAACTGCAAGATTATACAACAAGGGAGGGCGACCAGGTCCTGCTTGAAGGTTGGGATCTGAACCTAGAAGTATAACTAGATAAAGTATTATCAGCTATCAGTGAAGAAAGAAATAATTATTCTATATACAGTGCTGGGAAAATTAATTATTTGGTAAAGGGAACAGTTCATATAAATTGAAACATTAATATTTAAAAAATTAAGTCAAAAATTTCAAAGAAAATTTAGGGATATATGTGTCACATGTCTTGATGAGAAAGACCTTTCTAAAGTTAGAAGCAATGAATAAAAAAAAAAAGGTGTGGGAAGGGAATCTATAGATTTAATGACTTCAAAGTTAACAAGAAATAACTTGAAAAATATTTGCAACAAATAGGACGAAGAATTAATATCCTTAATGTAAAGAGTCTGTATATTCAATTTAAAAAATAGTAAAACCCAGTAGATACATGGGCAAAGGAAAGTGAATATTTTACAATAAAAGAAAATGTAAATAGTAAACAATATATAAAGCCTTTTCAACCTTACAAGTCATAAAAAAGTAAATTAAATCATTGAGATAGCATTTTCTCATCAATATAGTTAAGATTAGAAAATAAACATTTTAAAGGTGTCATGAAGGAGACACTTTTATAGACTGCTAAAGCACTGTAAATTAGAAATGATGAAAGCAATATGTATTAAGGTGCTTAGAAACTGCGATATTCTTTGTCCTGGAATTTCTACTTCCAAACTTATGCTTAATAGATACATGAAATTCAGAAAAAGCTTAATAAATAAATAGTGTTCATTAAGGTATTATTTCTAATAATGAACACCTAGAAGCATTCAAATGTCCAACAAAGGAGAATGATTTATTAAAGTATGGTATGTCTTTAAAGTGAATTATTAGGTACCTTTTACAGTTATGTGCTACATAACACTTGGAACATGTTTGTGTCAGTTCAATGAGCCAAGTGTAAATTTCAAGTATAGATTGATCTCAGCATGATGAAAAGTTATGTAGAGATTAAAAGATTGGAAAGAGAAGATGGTAAACTGTGATTATTTCTAGGATTGTAATTGTTGTTTATTTTTACAGTGAGTAGCTATTGCTTTATTATAAAACACCATTTAAGAATACAAAACAAACCATTCGAAGGGGAAAAAGGCAACCATTATTTTTACTTCCTTGGGAATTTAAGTGGATTCTGTACAGCCTCAAGAGAAATGTAGAAACTGGTCATTCTCAAATTAGTGTTGCCAATATCGAAACAGATAAATGCAGGGTAAAGAGAAATCTGCTTTATCTTTAGCTGATGGTTCTTGGAACAAAAAGACTGGATACTTGCTAGTTCTTTTCTTTCCTTTGGACTCTAAACCCATCATTAGGCAACATCTTTTTTTCTTTGTCTTTTTTAAATCGCATGATCTCAATTTAATGTTTTGATTTCAGAGGAAAGAGTTAAATACACACACACACACACACACACACACACACACACACACACACACACACAATGTTATCCCATTTAAGACTAAGGATGTTTCCTAAAGTCCTATTTTAGAAATTACAAAAAGTAGCCTCACAAAATCATGGCCAACCTTATCTTTCTTGGAAACTCTCATTGGTGTGGATGAATTTACCTCATTTTGCTGGCCTGGAAAGGGAAAGTACTGGTGAAGACAGAGTTGCGATTCTTTTAATGTCTAAAGCCTTTGGACTCACAATTCAAAGAGCTCCTAACTATTCAGCAGTTAATAATTCTGGGTCATCATCAAATTCACGGTGATTCTTTTTCTCTGTAAACCTTGACATTCATCAACTTTGGTTTCAATTTTTTATGGACAGTTTTCATTTACAGTGTAGTACAGAAAACATTATTCTGAAAATAGCAAACCCAGGGCTGAACTTTGATTTCAAATTGATATTCAAATCTAGCAAACACTATTCCTTTTTTTTTTAAATTAAGTTTATTGGGGTAACATTGGTTAATACAGTTATATAATTTTCAGGTGTACATTATAATTTGACATCTGTATATTTTATTGTGTGTTTATCACCCAAAGTCCAGTTTCCTTCAGCTACCATATTTGATCCACTTTACCCAATTCACCCTCCTCCTACCCCCCTATATTTGACCTCTTTTACCCTGTCTACCTTCCCCCTCCTCCCCCATCCCCTACCCTCTGGTAATCGCTAGTCTATAGTCCATGTCCATAAGTCTCATTTCTGTTAGAAGTGTTTTCATTGGAGGTGTTTTGTTTTCATTTCTTAAATTTGGTTTTGCAACTTGACCTCCCTGTCTCTTTCCTCATGTTTGTAAAGAATTAAATTTGATATTTCTCAAACTTTTGGAACTGTATGCTGTGGGCTTATTTCCAGCTATTTCCCGAAATGAAATAGAAAAACCGAGTAAAGAATGGTAGGTGGTAAATTTTCTCAGTTGAATATTTCAAAGCTCTGCATTGTTTGAATAATATTAATTGGCTTCACACAATCTTTAGGAATTGAGGATCTATCACATTATTGTAATGTTTTACAAAGTTTTCTCAAAAAAAAAGTTTTAAAACAATCCCAACAAGTATGTTGTAACAATTTCTGACTAGATTTTATGAGTGTGAAAACTATCTCCTTTGTAAATACTGATTGTGAATTTTTAGAGTACTATTAAATATAATACTCAGAAACGTTGAAGTACATCCAAAAGTATGTACAAATCTGAATTCAAATTATGTGACTCAGGAGAATTTTCCTCTTTAGACTGTCAGGCCATTCACATTCAGAGACCTTATTAAAAGCTCACTAGACTGGGTGAATTTAGGAAAGTTCTTAGTGGTACAAAAATCTGAATTCTAGGTCTGTTTATTCATGCCAGTAACCAGAATTAAGTTAATTGAGCCAAGGTTAGCTTAACTGATGTTTTGTTTTCATGAATAAATAAGTTTTTACCTGGAATTAACATATCGTAAAACAGCCAAAGCATTTCTGACTTCTCCTTGTCCTGTAAATATGTCATTTATATCAAATGGATGTTCTCATCATTCTCTGGGATAATATTCCCCTTCCAACCTCATTTCTGCTGTGAGAAGCTCTGATACCCTTCTGGTGCTGCAGGCAAGGGGATAAAAGTTAATGGGAATTCACAATTGCTTAGAATACAGCCAAGGGACCACATATGATTAAGAATAATGTTTGCAATGACTTGAATGGACCTAGAAGTTACTATGCTGAGTGAAACAAGTGAAACAGAAAAAGATAAATACCATATGATTTCACTTATATGTGGAATCTAAGGAACAGTTAGTTAGTATTATGTTGGCTAGGTGGAAAACCAGAGGAGAGAAGGAGCAATTAGGAGGATCATTTTATAAACTATATAAATGTCTAACTAAGGTACTGAATACTTGAAACTAATAAAAAAGAAATCTCCAATAAAAAAAAAGAATAATGTTTCAAGATGCTTTCCTTTTTTCTTTTTTTAAATTGAATCCATTTAACAGAACTGCTGTACCAGAAACAGTTTAGCATAGAAGAGAAGCGAGATTAGTGAACACAGCTTTAATGCAGCTGGTAAATGTAGTGACCACAGAGAAGGGGCAGATCATCCTGACTCGGGCCATCAGAGGGTACTTCATGCAGTGTCCCCTGATCTGGGTGTCCTGAAGGATATTCACCACAGGGAGAATAGCAAGAAAAGGCATTCTGCGCAGAGAGAAGATTGTGTGAAAAGCCATGAGGAAAGGAACTTGGGGAGAGTATGAGGGCTGCACTGCAGTGCATCTGAAGCTTGGATGGCAAGATAGGAGAGGGTTTATAAAGGAAGTTTGAAGACAGATTGTAGGACTGTTTTTTAAAGCAAGGTGTTTATACTTTTATTTGGCAGGTTCAAGGTGGGTCATGATGATCTATATTTTAGAAAACCGATTCTGGTGACAGTACAAAAGTATTCTGGTGAACAGACTGACAGAGAAACCAATTAGGGAGCAGTCTCTGGAATAAAGACTTTGAGAGTTGTAGTTGCTAAGTGGTAGGACAGGAGGCATCAAATGAGATATAGACAGACAAGGACAAGGATGAGATTTAGGAAAGAAGGTCAAGCAAATAGAGTTTGCCTGTTGAGTTTGTGGTGCCCAAAGTATTCCTGATGTAGATGCCCAAGATACATTGGGGATGTGGATCTGGACCTGAAAATGACAGGTAGGAATTGGAAGGATAGAGCCCTCAGTGTACTAGTGAGATGGTGGAGTTGAGTACCTTGAGGACTAGCTAGCTGCACCTGGTCCAGAGGATCCAGAGGGTCTGCTGACCCGGGGGTCAGGAGTGGTGGCTGTTTTGTTCCACTATACCAGAGTCTCTCCTTTCTCTATTTCTTCCTTTTGCTCTTCTCTAACACATACACACATTCACAGACATTCATTCTGTACATCAGGGGTCAGCAAACTTTTTCTGTAAAGGGTCAAGAGTAAATATTTTAGGCTTTGCTGGCCACAAACTGTCTCTGTTCAATTCTTTTTTTCCCCAACCTTTAAAAATGTAAAAACTATTCTTGGCTTGAGGGCCAAATACATAGGGATGCTGGGTGGGCCTCATTTGGCCCTTGGGCTATATGTAGTTTGTGGGCTGCTGCTGAAGGCACTCTCAGGGATTGATTTCATTAAAACAACTAACACTATTCCTAGAAAATATTCACATCAAGAGAAAAAGAGAAAAAAAAATCAGCACGGTAACTGAATGTGTTTTTTTGTAGAGTAAATAACAAATGCCTCTAGTTCTTTCCTTCCCAAAGAGTGCCTACCCATTGTTTTCTGGCTGACTTCCCCTCACCACTCAGCATACATCTATGTGTTTTCATTTAGAAAGGCATTTCTGACCCCTGGCCTGAGTGCTCCCATGGCACCTTGTACTTTCCATATCGTGCCGTTGATAGTCACACTCATAATGGCCTGGTTGAGTTCTGTCTCTCTCACCAGGCTCTGAGCTCCAAGTAGGCAGTGCACATGCTGTTTTTGCACTGTTGTGTTGCCCACATGTGCCATGAGGTAGGCTCTGCAGATCATCAATAAGTGAAGGAAAAGGGTGGATGAGAAGTATGGTGGTTAAAGTAGAGACCCCAGGGCCATCAGACCTGGTTTCAGACAACAGCTCCGGCCACGGACAAGCTCTCTAACCATTCTGTGCCTCAGCTTCCTCTTCCACACATTGGGGTAATAGTAGTACCTATGTGAAGGGTTGCTGTGGTGATTGAATGAGTTTATGTGTGTAAAGTATTTAGAATAGTGATGGGTTCTTAGTAATGTTAGGAGTGTTAACTATTAATGAAGTCGGACTTGGGTCTGTCTTAGCTTTTAATTTTACTATGCTTTCCTATGTTCACTCAATCCATGATACATAGTTTATGAGCACCTTCTGTGCCTCCTAGCATAGCTTGTTTCCTATCTCCCAACATAAACAGATGAAAATGCCAGCCCAGATGGCTCAGCCCCGAGAGGTGTTATAATAAGGACCTGGATGAGAAAGGAGTACAAGAACACGGGCTCTTTAAATATCTAAGCTGCTCTTGGGCATGACTCCATAATGTAGTGATTAGCACCTCTGCTTTACATGCAGAAGATCCTGGGTTCATACCCCAGGTAGAGCCACAAACCATACCCTGGGTGCGCCAGGCCCCGCTAGTGCCCTTGGGGCACGGCCTGGGTGCACGCCCTGAGTGTGGGAGGAGACTCCCCGCCTTCAGAGATCTAGTTCTTAAGGGGAAACGGCAATATCCATAGGTCAGGGGTGGAAGTTGGGGGTGGTGGGGGCAGGAATTAAAGATGAGGAAAAGATAAATATCTACACTGCTCCTGTCACCATAAATATCTTGAGTCTATTCCTATGAGTCATACTTTATGATTAAATTAGTTTGAACTTAAATTAACTAAATATTTTCTACCCACAATGTTTAATGACATCGTAGGAATCAGTTGAGCCAAATAACAATTACTTTTTTTTTACCTTTGCTAATTACTTTTCCTTTCCCACATGAATGAATGAATAATACCACCCAGCAGGCCTGCAGATGAAATTACCATTTTATTTATTCATGATCAGTAAATGTGACACATAACATTTTAAGCCTTAAAATTTATACATGTAGTTTTTCTCTCTGACAGGGCAGACAGTTTACAGAAGAATCAAGACTTGGAGTTTGAAAGAAATAGAGAACGATTTGAATTTTTAAAGGTATGAGCAGAGTTTGGTCCCAGGGGTTGATTCTTTAGGTATGTGGGGTATGAGGGAGGAACGCCACAGAGCTGGGCTACGCAGAAATGCATCAGCCATTCATAGTGTTCTGTCCGTTTTTCAATCCTAGTGGGGTTCTCAGGCTTTTCGCAACATGCGGATTATTCCCCCTGGCTCAGGAATCATCCATCAGGTGAATTTGGAGTATCTGGCAAGAGTGGTATTTGATCAGGATGGATATTATTACCCAGACAGCCTTGTGGGCACAGATTCACACACCACCATGATTGATGGTTTGGGCGTTCTCGGTTGGGGTGAGTATACCTTTATTTTGATACCGTTACATCCCAGTAGCATGAATTTGCATGACCACAAGTATCAGATGTATTTTGTCTGTTTCGTTCACTGCTGTATTTCCAGTGCCCAGCAAAGTGCCTCATGCCTGTGTATGGAAGAATGAACTGGAATAAGGGCTTAGGGACATTTAGAATAAACTACCTAGGATATTTGTTAAAAGTAGAGATTCCTGAACCCCAGTCCACTTGGTGTGCAATCAAGGGGATTTTGATACAGGTGTTTAGAGACCACACTTGGAGAAGCACTTACTAAAAATTCTATAGAGAGAAATAATATTGCTCTTTATGGAAATATAACTGTGTACTAGAACAACATTGTAACTGGGTTCATTACCTATTAATGACACTGAATTATGCCTGAGGGATATGGTGAGAAATAAAGTAAGCATTATTTTATCATGCCACTCCTTCTTGCAGGTGTGGGTGGTATTGAAGCAGAAGCTGTCATGCTGGGTCAGCCAATCAGCATGGTGCTTCCCCAGGTGATTGGCTACAGGCTGATGGGAAATCCCCATCCTCTGGTAACATCCACTGACATCGTGCTAACCATTACCAAGGTAACATATGCTGCCTGTTCTGTGGTTTTGGAGAGTCACAGTGACAAACAGGAAATATATGACAAGGTCTCTCTTGGTTTCCATGTGCTCTCGAAATGCTAGAAAATAGTATGTTGGTGACTTTAAAAACAGGTGGGATAAGGGAGAATTCTATGGTTAAGTTTTAGATAATTATGTTTATTTTATTCCTGTCACTGCATGGATTTTTTTCTTTAAAAAATGTTTTTGAAATTCTGAAATATTTCAAATACACAGAAGTAAAAATTACATTCATATATATGCCTACCACATAGAATTAACAGATGATAACATTTTACCATATTGGCTCCAGAGCTCGCTCTCTGTATGTGTACTTTTTAAGAAATAAAATGTAATATTTATAGCTAAAGCCATCCTCCCATTCCTAGAAATAATCACTATTCTGAAGTTGTAAGAACCATTCTCATGCATGTAATTATACTTTTACTACACTCTCCTCCCCCCATAGTTCTTCTTTATGTGTAAATAACAAACTCTTTCTATGAATAATGTTCGATTTTTTTATTCCCTTCTCTGCATTGTAAGTTACATTGTTACAAGAGATGTTTCTCCAAGCTGGAAAATATATTTTTTTTCTCTTTTTCTTTAGCACTTTTAGGAAATAATTCTGTGTGTGTGTGTGTGTGTGTGTGTGTGTGTGTGTGTGTGTGTGATGTGCTTGTTTTGCAAAATGAGGCCAGTTTATTTTGAAAGATTATCAGAAACATAATTTTTTTATCATCACAAATAGAATTTTTTCTGATTGTACAATTTGGAGGCTGGAGTATTTGGAATGACATTATGCTGATAAAGGCCAAAAGAAGTTTCTTTTTGATTTAATCTTTGTGGAATTTG
The DNA here is from genome assembly GCA_028627145.1 of Eidolon dupreanum. NCBI lineage: Eukaryota > Metazoa > Chordata > Mammalia > Chiroptera > Pteropodidae > Eidolon > Eidolon dupreanum. The sequence goes on along the minus strand of CM053509.1, from coordinate 96,347,874 downwards.
GAAATGGATTTCATTGAACACTATAGTTTATCATAGACGTCTGTGCATTGTTCTTCATATGTGGAATAATATAAGACTTGCACACATGATTTGGCAAAATTCCATGTAACCAAAAGAGCCTGTCCCTGTGGTTGTCCACAGTTCATGGAACTGGCTTCATGTAGGGCCAGATCAGTCACTGAGGCCCAGGCCTGGCCATTGGCCTGCGTGGAAAAGGGAGTCAGACTCTCTGGATATTTTGGTCCCATTAGACTTGCACCTATGTTCAGCAGATTTGTTTGTTACACCTTTAAGAGCAACCATATACTTACTCAACTCGTGCAAGTCATAATTTATTTGGGTTGAAAGAATTTAATTTCTAGCACTCGTAGGCACTTCCAAGGATCTCATTAGAGAAAGAGTGTTTCCCATTTTGAAAGAGGTTTCTTCATGTTGTTATTTATATTTTTGGCATTACTTTTTCTTTCTTTGTTTTGGAAGAACTGTTTTGACATAATTTTAAATTTACAGGAGAGGTCTTGTTACCTTTCTTCTGGCCTCCCTAAATGTTACTTTACAACACCATGTCACATTTATCAAAACGAAGATGTTAACATTGTTATGGCCCTATTAACTAAGCTAGAGGCTTCACCAGTTTTTCTGTAGTGTCCCTTTTCTGTTATAGTATCGATCTAGAATACCATGTTATATTTAGTTGGCATTACTTTTTAAGTTTTATGTTTTAAAGTAGTCAAAAATATTTTGAGCTAACTTATTGTTTGTGTTTACTTACAAGGTTAGTTCATAAGAATTGCAAAGTGATAGTTCTGCATTTTAGATATGGTCTAACAACTCTGACACTTTTCTGTCCTGCTGCTCAGCACCTCCGCCAGGTTGGGGTAGTGGGAAAATTTGTCGAGTTCTTTGGGCCAGGAGTATCTCAACTGTCCATTGCTGACCGAGCCACGATAGCCAACATGTGTCCAGAGTATGGAGCGACAGCTGCCTTTTTCCCCGTCGATGAAGTCAGTATCAAGTACCTCATACAGACAGGTACGTGTAGAACTGTGAGAACAGAAGGCCCTTGGTAAAGTTTCACAGAATGCTGAGGATTGGAGTGCACTGGGTCAGATTTACAGATTTTTTTTCTTCTCTCTGTGAAGTCAAAATAGTTGTTGAGACTACGGCCAACCCACCCTGAACAAGCCCGATCCCATCTGATCTCGGAAGCTAAGCAGGGTTAGGCCTGGTTAGTACTTGGAATGGGAGACCACCTGCGAATACCAAGTGTTGTAGGCATAAATAATAATAATAATAATAATAATAATAATAATAAGGGATTGTAAAAATTAAAAAAAAATAATAATAAGCTGACAGGGTCCTTACAATCTATGAGGTCAACCAAGGCTTACTTCACCTAAAAAAAAAATAGTTGTTGAGATTTCAGAAGATATGAGGTAGACATGGTATGGCCAATAGAAAGAGCTCAGATATCCTGGAAGCCTAGATATTTATACTGGTCTTCTACTACTAGTTATTTGACATGAAACAAGTAATTGTGACTGCTGTCTGTGGGGATTCTGCTGTGTGCCAAGCAACTGGTATGCATTTGCTCCCATCCTCTTAATGTATCTATAGCATAGATTGATTGATTAGTTAATTAACTAATAAGAGAGAAAACCAAAGATCAGAGAGGTGGGGTAAGTATCCAAAGCTAATAAATAATGGAGCTAGAATCCAAACCTGAGGCCTCCAAACAGGGTCAGCACTCCATGACATCTGTCTCAGAGCTGTCTAAAAGGTAAAATGAAAGACTGCATCTGAAGCTATTTTGGAATGTCAGTGATTCTTTAACTGTGTGTGTGTGTGTATGCATATATATACGTATATATATGTATACATGTATATGTACATGTGTGTGTATATATATATATATATATATATATATATTTGTTCAGAAATTTGACTTTAACTTTGAGAAAGGGTTTGTTTGTTTTTAATTTCTCAAGTTTATTTTTTAAATACTAAATATTCATTAAGTCACTCATTTGATACGTTATCTAGTCTAGGTCCCAGAGGTACAGCAGTGAACAAGAAAGTCTATGCCCTCGTGGAGCTTACATTCCAGTGAAGGAGAAAAATAAGTACATAAGTATTAATATAATATATTTATAAGATAATGAAGAAGTGGGGGGCGAGTAACCTGAGGATGCTGTTTTCTAAGGAAGATTAGCAAAGGGCTCTTGGAAGTGCAGTTTGAACAGATGTCTGAGTGACATTGGGGGGCAAGCCATGAGAAGTGATGGAGGAGTTTTTCAGGCATAGGAAACCACTGGTGCAAAGGCCCAAGACAGAGAGAGATGCAGTGTGTTCAGGGGACAGCAGAGGGGCCTATATTGATAGAGCCCAGGGTCGAGGCCATGGGAGGTAAGTTCAGAAGGTGAGCAGGCGGGGGCCAGGGCCTGATCCCACAGGCTCGTAAGCCATGGTGAGCAGTTAGGATTTTATTCTAATGTTCTAGGAAGCCACTGAGTCATTTTGAACAACAAGGTAACATGAAATAATTATTTTTAATACCTCATTCTGTGTGACAAAGATGGAGGAAACCTTTTATTTTCCAAACGACTCTTAAAATTAGAACTAATTCATTAAGGAGAAAAGAACAGACAAGCTTGTGCATTCTCATATATATTCAGTGTTTACTGTTGAAGGGTTCCAGTGGCCAGTGTTTCTTGTGAAATATTAATAGTCTTGGGCCTTTAAGGTAAGAGTTCAGCCGAGTTATTTTGGCAAAGTAGGACAGGGGCAAGTACACATCTCTTAATAAGGTTTCATAAGAATCTTACAGACTGCAAGTAAATCCAAGTCTTCTCCTAATTTTTCTGAGGAAAATCCTCTAGATATAGTTAAGATTGTGATGGAAAAGCTTACTTAAAAAATGTTTTCATTAAATATAACCACATTAAAATTGATTGATACCTCCCTTGATCCTCAAAGGATTTGAAGTGAAAAAGATTTAGAAATTAAAGAACAGAATAAATAGTTGAGGGAATCACCCTAAATAAGGGAAGGGGTAGTTGGGAGGGGAAAGGGGGAAAGCTGCAAATATTTCCAGAGCTAAGATTAGTTTCTGTGGCTCTAGAAGTGGCCACTGAACTTCTTAGTGATCTGACAACAAATTGGAAGGCATCTGTAAAATTGAAACAAATACACCACATCAGAGAAGTAGAATCTTTTCTCATTCATACCTAAGAGAAATTTCTTCTGTGTATGTTCATGAAGAGATGGCATGAGATGTAATGAACAGTAGGCTCAATAACGGGTCATGATAAATGTGTTAATGAAGCTCAGACAGTCAGCTCTTACGAGGCTTATGTTGAAAGCTGATAACATTTACAATTTAGTTCAAAGAAACAGGCAAACAAAAAAGTGCTGATCTATTGTGGGTACAAGAGTCAAGTTTTCCAACAGTCTTATTCGATTGTCAGAGAAATGGATAGACTATGTGTCCATTGGGCATACTTTGTGAGTGATGTCTCTTACAACCAGAGTCTCAATGAGAATTAAATGCAGAGCATTCAGGGTCATATTTCTGGTGATACAGCATTATGAATTAAGACCTTGGAGTCAAACTCAGGTTTGGATCTGGTTCTGACATTTACTGGCTGTGTTGCGTGGGAAAGTTACTTAATCTTCTTAAGTACCATTTCCTCATCTATAAATGAGAATAACAACAGTACTTGTCTCATAAGGTCATGATAAAGGATTAGAGATTGAAATAATGCATTCGAAACATTTAGCACACAGTGCCAGGCACACAGAAAGTGCTCATAGCTGGTAGTTTGTGGTAGGAGTCAGGGTGGATTATTATTTTAACAATAATAGTATGGAATGCTGAGTCTATGGCCAGTTAAAGGTAGAGGCATAGGTGTGCGCTGACAATTACTAGGCTTAGGATCTTCCTAATTTAAGACCATAATAGAGAGGAGGGGGAGTGCTTTCAGGAAGGCTAGAGTCTCCTAGTCTCTTTGATGGTAACAACAGATCAGTTAATGGCCCCTAATAAATAGCAGCATCAGCTAGAGAGTCAGACTGTTAGCCTGAATGCTGAGGTATCAGCAGAGCTGTTGTGTGTAAGTGAAATGCATATTACTTGCATAACTGCTGATGGAGGCAGTGGTTTATAGCTTTCACCAGGAAGTATTAATATTTATTACTTGTTACCTCTTAAAATGCCCATTTAGGTCGTGATGAAGAAAAGGTAGAGCACATTAAAAGGTATCTGCAGGCTGTAGGAATGTTTCGTGATTTCAGTGACCCCTCTCAAGACCCAGACTTTGCCCAGGTATGAGAACGCCTTCACTAACTGTGTTTCTTCTCTCCCAAGGCTGTGATTTTAGTCGTATATGTTTTTTCTTGGGTGATATAGTTAAAAAATTAGTCATTTCCAAGTCATTGCTAGAGAACGGGGTGTTCAAGGGCTGAAAAATCAAAAAGATAAGGAACCGTGAACATTAAACAATGTAACTTCATCCATTCTCCCTGGCCATTAAATTGGGCTGGGTGTGCTCCCCGTTTTTGAACTATGATTTACTCCTCTTTAGTAGAAGCCCTTGATAGAAGGACTTCACTAGAAGGACTAGAGCTATTTAAAGGCTAAGCTCCTCAATATTGTAGATGGGGAAAGAAATGGAGGTGTGAACATATCAATTAGCTCTGATTTATCCAACGGCTTACCTTCATTTACTTTCTAGGGTGTACACTGAATCCACATTTTTCTCAGCAGCCAAGATTAGAGGAATACTAGATGTGGGACCCTCGTTTTCTCTCATTACATCGAAGGAAGGAAATATTCCATTTCCTGATATTTGATGTTTTAATGGCTGCATCCCTCACAAATCATTTTAGAAAAAGTACAGCGATCTAGGTATTTCAATAGAAAACCCATCTCAGAGCAACATAAAATGAAAAGGATGTACACGCTGCTTCACAAGGGTGGGCAAGTGGAAGACAGTGGGCAGCCGCTCCAGTGCCACCCTATAATGTCTTTCTGAGAGGTGACAAGGCATCCTGCCTGTGTCGCGCTCTGCAAGTGACCCTCTTCATGTCTGGAAATTCATCCTTTAAGTGTTAAAATGAATATCAGCTTTCTTGTTTTGAATGTGGTACTTTAGTTTATTCGTTTTTACTGTTGTGGTCTTTTAAATGCTCTGGTGTGGCTTGTGTTTTCTCTTTGTGGGTATAAGTATCAGTTCTACAGTTCCTTTTCTTCTGGGGGAACAGGTTGTGGAATTGGATTTGAAAACAGTAGTGCCTTGCTGCAGCGGACCCAAAAGGCCTCAGGACAAAGTTGCCGTGTCTGACATGAAAAAGGACTTTGAGAGCTGCCTTGGAGCCAAGGTAGGGGCCCAGGAGAGGTGGGTGGAAGTCATGCCCAGCCCTAACCCCGAGCCTGGTTTCTTGGTGCCCAGGTTCTTTTCGCTCTACTCATGATGAATCTTCCTGAAGCTTGGCAGCGAGGGCATTTTTTTTCCATCCCTAGTCTTTAATGCCTCTCCCGTTAGCCAGGAGCCAAGCAGCTTCCTTTGAGCACTTGACCCTCTATAAACACAACTCAGCCCACTTTTAAAAAGCATATCTGTCTACAGCTGTGCCGGCCTGAACATGCCCGATCCCGTTTGATCTCGGAAGCTAAGCAGGGTTGGACCTGGTTAGTACTTGGGTGGGAGACCACGTCGGAAGACAGGGTGCTGTAGGCATTAAAAAAAAAAAGTATATCTACTTTGCACATTGTTCATTCTACTTGCCTAGGCTTTTCTAGCCATCATACTTTTGTTCGTGCTATTCCTTGCCTGCTTGTCTCTTCCTCATCTACATATCTTAAATCTGTCAGCTCCTCTGCAATGTAGCCTCAGATCTAAGAGCAGAAAGTCATCTCTCCTTCATTTGAACTTTCATGGCACTTGGTCTGAAACCCTTTGATGATGGCTTTCTATATTCTTTAACTTATATTTCTGGTACTGTATATTATTTGCATGTCTGATTTCCCTTACCAAATTGTGTATTTGAGGATGAGATTTATGTCAGAATCACCTCTATCCCATAGAGTACCTGATATAACCTCTTATATGCTGATTTTCCATGAACATTTCCCAAATGAATGATTAAGATGTGTGATGGATTTTATCCTTGTAACACCAGCATTATACAAAATGTTCTGCTGTACTTTGTTTGCCTTATTGAATATGATTAGTTTAATCTGACCAAAATGGCACCATTTTCTAAATCTCCATCAGGTTAAAATCAGTGACCTCAGTCTGTATCCATTAAACTCCAGAGTAATGTCACTGAGTTCCAATTAGACTAACTTTGAACTAAATTTATAGTTTTAGCATTTCCATTTTTTAGGTAGGAACTAATTATTAGTCAAGGCACAGTAAGATTCAGAATCATTATTGTCTTTTGTAAAGATTTTAAAAGACTTAAGAGAACTTTAATTTTTCTGTAGCATTTCAGAGTTCACTGACCAAGATATTTGTTTTGTTAAGAATCGCTCTTTAAAATTATAGTTCTGAAAGTATTTCTTCTTCTTTCAAAGGAGAACTTTTGAAAAATATTTTTTTTCTCTTCTTTCTTCCCATAGCAAGGGTTTAAAGGATTCCAGGTTGCTCCAGATCATCATAATGACTATAAGACGTTTATCTATAATAATAACGAATTCACCCTTGCTCATGGTTCTGTGGTAATTGCTGCCATTACCAGCTGCACAAACACCAGTAATCCATCTGTGATGTTAGGAGCAGGTAAGTACATTTGAAACCCTCCTCATGGCCATGTAGATATGTGACCCAGGAACTTAGCTGAATTCTATATCTAGTTCCCTGAATCTTGTCTTTTCCAGATAGAGGGATTTTATGGCCCAGAACTGTTTACACAATAAATACTGTCCAAAATAAGGTAAATAAAGCAGAATACATAATGCATAATAATCTTTAGAATTAACACAGAAAGTAAGTAGAAGAAAGCAAAAAAAGATGAACTTCTGATAAAGTCTCAAATCTATGTCATACTTTAGAAGAAAAATAACTGTTCTCCTGTCAGACTGTTCTCTGTAAAACCCCTGGTAGACCATTTTGTACAGTGGAGTTTAGTCTGTCTTAGACATATTATCAAGTACATCTGAATTAGAGCACAGGGCACTCAATAATAATACTCACCTGCCTATTATACAATTCTGGTTAGTAGTTAATATTTACATGCTGAGTTTCATTAATATAAGTTCCCTCTTGTTCTCAGATTTTTGAGCATCCCCAAGAATTCCTCTTGTGCTTGTAGAGTCCTTAGACCCAAAGGGTATCAATAGTTCTTTCCTTATGAAGTAGATAAGTACATAAGGAAAATCTTCCTTGTTCATTAATTCATATGTTACCAGCTAAGCTATTTTTGTCTGAAGCAAACCAGTTCCCTAAAGCGAAGTCACCAGCTTGTTTCCTCATTTATTTTCTACTTCTGTGATATATATCCTATGACAGAGCACCCAGTGTTCCTAATAATCTCTGTATTTGCTGAAAGTCCAATGGCCCAGGAGCTCTTGATCTTCCACTTTAAGAAATATCTGAGGACTAGATTTTTGCTTCTAGACTGACTATATTCCATACCACCCAGTACGCAATTCATATACTTAAGAAAGGGCCCTTCCAATTATAGTTTTCATCCAAATAAAACATAATTAGAAAGATTACTTTCCCTCCAAAAATTAAAAACTCATTCTGTAATATATTCCTAAATAGTTTTAGGTTTATCTCTTAAAAAAAAAAAAAAAAAAAAAAAGCAGATCTCTTTCTTCATTTGCATGAACAGTTTTGAGTTTACTGCTTACATGTAAATGATTTCCGGCCAGTGAGCTTTTGATTTCTATTGGGCAGCAGAAATAGCAGAACGTACCAATATGAATGGAGCCTTGTCAGGCAGTAGCAGGAAATGCAGACTGAAAGTAGGTCTCTTTTCCCAACTTCTCCTGGCACCTAGAGTAGGTGGCCACCCACCCAATGTCTGTGTTTACTATCTCACAGGATTGTTAGCAAAGAAAGCTGTGGATGCTGGCCTGGCCGTGAAGCCATACATCAAAACTAGCCTTTCTCCAGGGAGTGGTGTGGTCACTTACTACCTGCGAGAAAGCGGAGTCATGCCTTATCTGTCTCAGCTTGGGTGAGAGAGAACTTTCTTTTACCATTGCTTTTGTTGTTATGTCACCTTGTAATAGATGTAAGCTTATCTGATGGTATATAATTGTGTTGTCTTTTGTCAGATAGTGAGTAGACTTAAACCCTTACATTCCAGCAGAGTAAGGCATGCCCATGGACATTGGTGCTAGTTGTTCATCATTCGAGGGTGTCTATGAAGGGCAGATCAGGGCCTCAAATCAAGCCTGAGCTTTGGTGAGGTGCTGTGCCCTCCTGGAGTTGGGGGCTCCTTTTCTGTGCTATGGACTGGCACCGGCTCTGCAACTGAGAGTCTGCCCTTTGGTATGAAAATCATTATTTACCATGCTGAAAGTGTTCCCATTCCTTGATGTAAATTAGTGTTCGCTGCCAGATAGTTTCTCCAACTTCCCCTTTACTCCTAATTTGGACGCCAGATTTTATTCATGTGCCTCATAAAAGTCAAAAGTCCTTGGGATTATGTAACAACAGTAGTGAATAGAGACAATAAATGGCATATCTGATTTCAACTTTTAAAAATTTTAGACCAGACTCCTTTTTATAATTTACTCAAAAAGAATTCTAATTGAATAATCTAGGATGATCGAATAATATATCAAAATGATCCCAAGAATGAAAGCTTAATAGAAACAGCACTGTACTAAACTTATTTCCTGCATTGCTGTTCCCTTTAAATCCATGGTCTCTAGGAACTACTCCCAGCAGAGGGGCTTGCTGAGAATTCTATCTTGTGCTTCTCTTTTGGCACCTAGGTTTGACGTGGTGGGCTATGGTTGCATGACCTGCATTGGCAACAGTGGGCCCTTGCCTGAACCTGTGGTAGAAGCCATCATACAGGTAATTTGAAAGGAGTCTGTGGGTCTTCAGAGGTATTATCCCTTTTCATGTATGTGACCAAAATACAGGTAATTTCAAGAAGGCCTAGGGAAGGAGGAGAATGTGATTAGATGTATGGTCTTTGGAATCAAGCTATATAACCTTGGGCAAATTCATTAACCTCTTAGTACCTGAGTTTTCACAACTGTAAATCGAAGATGGTAATAGTACCTGTTTCATAGAGTTGTGAGCACTGAGATGATAATAGACATAAAAGACAGTGTGGTGCCTGAACACAGGTGCTCAATAAATTCAGGTTTTGACTACAGACGGCTCCAAAATTGTTTATTCTTGGTAATCTGCAAACTGGTTCAAAGTCAGAAAAGTTGCCACACAGATGAATCTAAACTATGGTGCATCGGCTCGATTTTTGTCCCATAAATTCTGTAGCATTGAGAAATACTATGTGGTTTGCTTTGCATGAATTACAGAATCCATGTAAGTCAATTCTGGCTTCCTTTAGCTTTCAACTTTTAGTCTTTCCCACCTGTTCTTAGGCCCCAGGCAGCAAAATTACCATGATGTCGCCTTTTGACCAACCTGGTAGTTTCTCATCAGCAGAAACCACTGAACATGTGTCTGTGTCTTTTGACCCACAGTGTCTCCCACAGGGAAACCCCTGTGTGCTCTTCTTTCCTCTAGGGTAGAGGACTAAGTGAAAGGGAGGCTTAAAGAGCTACATCCAGGCGGTGGGAAAACTTTGGCAAATGGTGAAAAATGAACAACCTAGGCATTCTGTTCTTTCTGACCCAATTTTTCTCTTGCCTTACACAGGGAGACCTTGTAGCTGTTGGAGTATTATCTGGGAACAGGAATTTTGAAGGTCGAGTTCACCCCAATACCCGGGCCAACTATTTAGCTTCTCCACCCTTAGTAATAGCATATGCAATTGCTGGGACCATCAAGATTGACTTTGAGAAAGAGCCATTGGGTAAGATTTTGTTTGTGTGGTTACAATTTTCTTTTCCCAATGAATTTTGAAATACTATTGGAAGAAAATTAATGTTTTCCATTAGAAATAATGAAGCTAAGAACTTTCAGAGATTCAGAGAGTCTTTTCTTTATTCCCCAATACACAGCTAAGACAAAACTGAAATACACAAGAATTTACTAAAGGACAAGAAATGATAAAAGGGAAATAAATACAAAAATTAATAGAGAGCTTGCTATTCTGGCTTCCTCTTCAGTTCCTCTCTTTCTGTCTCCTGTCTTAATCTAAGGGTAGGCATTGTGTTAATTATCCCCTGTAGGAACACATTCCAGGGAGTTTAACTTCTCAAAATTCAGAGAAAATGATGCTTTGTCTTCTTTCCTGTGGTCTTCCTGCTTCTTGTCTCCTCAATCCATTCAAAGCAGATTAGATAATGTGAAAACAATTCCCCTTAAATTTACTTTTAGGAAATTATAACTTCAGAGGTACAGTTGATTCTTGTTACTTGTGGATTCAATATTTGTGAATTTGCCTGTTCACAAAAATGTACTTTAACCCCAAAATCAATGCTCGTCATGCTTCCATGCTCATTCACAGACATGCACAGAGGAGGGAAACTCTGAGTCATTCAACATGCACATTTTCAGCTGAAATCAAACTAGGCAGTCTTCTGCCTTCTTATTTCAGCTGTGATACTGTAAATAAGTATCCTTTTGTGGTCTATTTAATGCCATGTTTTTCACATTTGTGTGCTTTTAGCGGTGATTTTTTGGTTTAAAATGGCTCCATATATAGTACTGAAGTGCTGTCTAGTGTTTCCAAGCCCAATTAGCTCCGTATTAAATAGGCTTTATTCAAGCATGAGTTATAAGGGCTATTGGCAGAGTTCAATGTTAGTGCATCAACATTACCTATTAAATAAGATATTTTTAAACAGAAACACTCATAAAGCCAGGTTATATCTTGATCTGTTGACAAAAATGTTGTGACCAGAGTTTCAGAAAATTAACCATGAATTTCTTCTGGGGCTGGTGATTCAGTATTCACTATGCAGTGTTTGCATGAATTTTATAGAACATAACCACTGCAAAGAATGACACCTGACAGACAGAGAAAGACAAAATTGATTTTGCTTATATGTGGAATCTAAAAAACAAAATAAACAAACAAACAGAAACTTATAGATACAGAGAACAAATTGATGGTTGCCAGGCAGGGGGGTTCAGGGGATGGGTGAAAAAGGTAAAGGGATTAAGAAGTACAAATGCCAGTTATAAAAATAATCATGAGGATGTAAAATCCAGCATTGGAAATATACTCAATAATATTTTAATAACTGTATGTGGTGTTAGATGGGTACTAGACTTGTCAAGGTGATAACTTTATAAGTAATATAGATTCCTAATTGCTATGTTGTACACCTGAAAGTAATATAATATTGTATGTCAACTATAATTGAAAAATATTTTTTTTTTAAAAAAGAATGAGACTTGACTGTATATAATAATGAAAAAAGAGTATTAAATGAAGTTTTTCTCACTAACAAGCACTTTTTTCCCCAGGGGTAAATGCAAAAGGACAACAAGTATTTCTGAAAGATATCTGGCCAACTAGAGAGGAAATCCAAGCGGTGGAGCGTCAGTACGTCATCCCTGGAATGTTTAAGGAGGTCTATCAGAAAATAGAGGTGAGGTCCTGCCCACTCTGCCTCCAAGTATTTAGGGGAAACCTGCTCCTTTGTGTCATCTCTGAAGACCATGAGGTTAATGGGAGTGTAAACCACAGAAGTAACATTTGTTTCTTCAGCGAACTAAGGTGAAGTGGTTCTCAGTCATTTTTGACCTGTGACTCATTTTTACAAACTCCACGGTCCCCAGAGGTTCAAGTGGACAAGTGGGCAGCAGCCTCAAGAAGAAAGGCCTCGGGCTATGTGTCATACTTGGCCAGCTCTCCATAACTCTTTTCTCAGATACCCTGGGTTATTGTGTCATCTGTGGTTGAGGACCCCAGATGTCACTATTGTGCGTTACTGACGTGACGTCAATTGGTGGAATGCACCTCTCAGAATTATTTGGATTCTTAAAAATGAATGAATGAATGAATGAATGAATGTCACTCAATAGAAAGCAACAAACTGCTGAAATAAAACTTTCTGTGCATTTTAAAATAGGGAGAAAATGTGTGGAGCTCAGTATTATTTTCTGAAGCTCTTAGACGTTATTTCTTTCCCTGCTTTCTGTGTTAGGCTGACCCAAGGGCTACTAATTAGGATCTGGGTTTAAAATTAGAGAGTAGACTATCTGCGGAGATGAGTCAAATGAGGATCATAGGCATGCGCAGTGCCCTCTCACAGTGCCTCATTGGGAAATGGTCTGAGGAAGTTTTGTGGGCATTGGCTAAATGCATTTGTTCAAAGGCTACACTAATGGACCCATGGAAAGAATTCAAGCTAATTTTAGTGCATAGCAGCTGTCATTTGCTGTTCAAAGAATGTGTGACCTGGAAGTCTGCTTCCTCATATCTTCACAGAGTAAATAATTTCCCCTTTGCTACAGTCTGGATTATTATTTCTTATATTTGTAAATATTGCTGCACAACAAATTACCTCAACAGTTAGTGCGTTAAAACAGCAAGCAGTTATCTCACAGTTTCTGTGCATCAGAAATCCAAGCGTGGCTTAACTGGGTGCCTCTACCCTCACAAGGCTCTAGTCAAGGTATCCTCTGGGGCTGCAGCTCATATGAAGGCTGAACTGGGTGAAGATGTGCTTCTAAGGGCACTCACGTGGTTGTCGACAGACTAAAGTGCTTCACAGGCTGTTGGACTGAAGGCCCCAATTTTCAGTGGCTATTAGAGGCCTCCCTCAGTGCCTTGCCTAGTGGGTCTCTTCACAGCTCACAGCATAGCAGCTAACTTCCATTAGGGCAAACAAGCAAGAGAGGGTGAGAGAGACAGAAGGCAAAGTCTCTTCATAACCTAATCTTGGAAATAAGTCACTAGGTTCAGTCCCACTCAGCAGTAGGAGCTCACTTTAGGGTGTGAATCCCAGGGGATGGGGGTCCTTGGGGGCCATCTTAGAGGCTGTCTGTCATAGTGCATATGTATTTTTAAGTTTTTTTTTTTTTTAGCACAGCGCTGTCTTAGTATTAAGGAACTCATATGTGACTAGAATAAGAATGTTTTTTATTGTACTCTTAGCCTGAATATATGTTTTATGTTTAAGTGTTAAATTTTCCTTAGGATAAAATGTAATTAGATTGGCCTTTTTTTCTTCTTTTTTTTTAAGACTGTGAATAAAAGCTGGAATGCTTTAGCAGCCCCATCAGATAAGCTGTATTACTGGAATCCCAAATCTACATACATTAAGTCACCGCCATTCTTTGAAAACCTGGTATGACTTTTTACTTTTTAACAAAATGAGTTCTTCAGAAAGCTTTTTTTCCTTTTTTTCCTTTTTGTCTTTTATTATCCCATACCCTGGCTTTGACTACCCATTTCCTTATAAGCCCTGCAAACTCAAGCAAATAATACTGGGGAGAGTTTTCAGAAGCTAGGCTATTTGGCTGTAGTGGGCCTAGAGTTTTTCTGTCCAGGGGTTCTGTGTGGTTGTGTAGGGACACCTTGGTGATCAGGTGCCACCAGGACATAAATTAGTGAAGTCTGAGGGTCTCTTCCAGGAGAACATCCCCAGGGCCTGCCATATTTAAACTGTATACCCATAAAAACAGTTAATCAAGGAATCTAAGCTCCCCTGGGTGGGTCCCTGTGGAACGGGGATGAGAGTAAAAGTCAGAATTCCAGTTGTCTTCAACATATGAGGAGTTCTCTAGATGTGGAGAAAGAGAATGTCATTTCTGTGGACATAAAGAAAGAGAATTATTTGCAGCTGCATCCCTGTTGCTTTTGAGGGGACAGTGCCAATATTTTGCCTTCCCTTCAAGGGTGAGATGAGTAAATTAATTTTACTTTTCTAAGCACCCTAACACAACATATAGAATTTTCAATACATTGAAATAGGGCTATCATCTGGTTCAAGTCCATGGACCACTACTGTTGAGACTTTTCTGGTGACTTGTTAGAGAAAACCCAGACAAACACTGACTTGTGTTCTTTGCTAGACTTTGGATCTTCAGCCCCCTAAATCTATTGTGGATGCCTATGTGCTGTTAAATTTGGGAGATTCAGTAACAACTGACCACATCTCTCCGGCTGGAAATATTGCAAGAAACAGTCCTGCTGCTCGCTACTTAACTAATAGAGGGTAAGTATGTGTGAAATTAGGGCCAACTAAAAGCAAACGTGGAGTGGATAGGCCAGTACTTCCCTTTTACATGGTCTCTTTGGAATCAGACTCTGGTTTTTCACTGAATCCTGGAGCTTGAAAAACAGTCTTTCTGTTTGCTACTTCAAAACTTCCATGGGCAAATTCATCAGCACATTAACTCCATTAAGGAGAGAGAAGCCCTTCTTTCTGAGCAGGTGTTGTACTTGTTAGACTCAACTGTCATCTGTGCCCCCAGCTTGGCTGTGTTAAAGCACAAGGCTCTGCTCTTAACCTGTGGAAGACAGAGCCTCATTACACTTGAAATAATCAGCAGGAATATAATCTGCATTGCCATTCCTGGTCGAGAGACATATTCTTCACAGAGAACTGCTTCTGATTTATATTTCACGCATCCATTTATCAGTCCTTCAGTCATGTACCAATTTTAACAGGTATTATACCAATATTATTTACTATTGTCTAATATACCCATATTAATTAAAGTTAGTTCCAAATCTGACCTTCCATGAAAATCATCCAGAGAGATAAAAATTTATGGTTCCCATCCCCACCTCTTAAATCAGCTTCTTCAAAGATGGGGCCCAGAGCCAATTTGAAGAACAAAATCTAATACTTTCTTTAATTAGTAATCGTTGACCTCCTTTGAGACATGGACTCTTCAGGGAATTAAACAAAAGTAAATATAATACCTTCCCCAAAATCCACAAGATTTTGGATATAATTTCACTCTCTCCTGAAGCCTCTTCATAGAATCTCAATCCTCAAATTATATCTAAGTTTTAAATCGTATTAACACACACACTTCCTAGCATTTTAACCAACAGCCCATTGAACTTGGTCACTGTGATCATTGTAAGATGTACCTGGTATCCCAAAGTTCCTTTTCACTGGAACCCATAGACAAGATTTTTCTCTGATTTCAGGACCAGGCATAGCTGTTCTACCTCATTGGCATTGCTTTGATTTTTATCTTAGGAAATTGAAAATCATGTTGCTAATTGTGTGGCTTCCTTTGCATTGAGTTCATGATTACTCAGAGACAATTAAACCTCCTTCTGGTTAGTTTATGGGGCATATTTTACATTTTCTCCATTCTAGGCTCCACCTGACTGACTTACCCTGATTGTCTTTCCTTCCTTTTTCTTACCTATTTTTAATATTTTATCTTTTGCGAAACTGTATAGGCTACTTTACTGAATAAATGAAATAAATATTCTGATTAGAGTTCCTCCTGCTTTGCCTATCCAGATTTATAAGATGGAAAGTTGACCCTGGAAGGACATTGACTTACACCTTTCACCACCCCACTTTTCACCTTGCACTCTGTCCTCAGTTGAAGCTGTGGGAACAACTTTTCTCCCTTGGAAAATAGTGTTTGGTGGACATAGAGAACTAACTAAAAGTTTATGATTTTTTTCTGTTATTGGTATAACCTTTGATCGGTTCACTAAACTAACTCCTCTTCTACTTGTGTTATTAGCCTGACTCCACGAGAATTCAACTCCTACGGCTCCCGCCGAGGTAATGATGCCATCATGGCACGGGGAACATTTGCCAACATTCGCTTATTAAACAAATTTTTGAACAAACAGGCACCACAGACAATACATCTGCCTTCTGGAGAAACTGTGAGTATTGTGTCTTCTGCCAAGTGACCATGTATGTAGAGTTCGTCACTGATGGAGGTGCCCTTTAAACTATAAAATCTCCTCTTCCTACGTAGAGATTCTGCGTCATGGTTTAACTAAATCTGCTTTCCTGTGAATTGTGGTTAAAAAGCCTCTGGTGAAATTTCATCAGCTCTGAATATTCGAGGGGGAAATTTCAGGTTAAGGTAGAGGATATTTATCAAGAAGTGCTATTGTATGAATTTATTAGCATTTAACTTAATTCACCATGCCACCAGGAAAAGAAGGAATGTAGAGGCTTATGGCAGTCTGCTTGGATCCTAAAGAGAACCGTATGTTTGGCATATTATAGTTGGAATTGTTTGTTCACAGATAGGAGGCATGTGAGAGGCCGGGAAAGCCTGAACTTTGAGTCAGACAAGCTGGGGTTGAAGTCCCAGCTCTTCGTACCAGCTGTGGAGTCTTCAGCAAGTTATTTTTCTCTCTGAGCCTCATTTTTCTTACCTATGAAATAGAAATAATATTTACCTTGTCAGGCTCTGAGGTTTAAACTTAAGTGGAATGACATAGAAAACAGCTAGCTTAGTGTCTGGCACATATAATAGATCTTTGGTGTCACTTCTCTTCCCAATGAATGCTGCAAAACTGCTTGAAATGGTTTAGGCTACTTGAAAAATAACCTTCACAACTTATTTTAAAATAATAACTAATATTTATGCATAACTTACAGTTCTAAGCTGTTTGTATATACTGACTTATTTAAGTCTCATAACAACCCTTTGAGGAGGTACCATAATTATCCATGTTTTAAATTGGGAACCTGAGGCACAGAGAGCTCCCTAAGGTCACAAATAGAGAAACAGATTAAAACCCAAGGAGTCTGGCTTCAAAGTCAGTGCTGTTTACCCCCACACAAACTGCTTACTTATAACTGATTATATTTTTGTAAAGTGAACCTTTCATAGGTAATCATTAATCACTAGGACCTAGCACAAAGTCAATGCCTAGTAGACATTTGTTGAATGAATAGCAGGGATAATAAACTATTAAATGAAAAAGATACAATTAAATGTTGGAATGCCCAAGAGACCAAGGGGAAGGACTTGCAGTTGTAGATATTGGGAGGCCTCCAGTATACTGTCACAGCAAACGTCACTTATTTACGAGCCCTCACACAGAATTTTAGTCAGATGTTTAATGCCTCCTCTTAAATAAGGAGACAGAATCAGAGATGACCTAGACCAAGAACAGAGGTAAAAGGGATAAAACTCTAACAAAAAAAAAAATTGTTTCCTTAGAGTGATACGATCTGTTGCTGTAATCAGAGGACAAGAAAGAGCTTTTTAAATAAAAAAAGAAAATAAATTTTACAGGAAAAGTTGACTAGTTGAGAAAAATCTCAAATTGTAGAACAGAAAGGTAAAGGAAAAATTAGAGAGAAATGTAAGAAAATTAAGTAATGAACTGAACATCTAACTGAATAGAGATGCTAAAAAGAGAAGAAATTATCAAGAAAGTAACACAAGGAAAACTTCCCAACTACAAGATCTCAGATTCCAAATTGAAAAGTCCACTTGAATGCAGAGCAGAATGATTAAAGATGACCCACTCCAAGTCACATTATTGTGAAGTTAAGAACAGCAGAGATAAGGAGATAATCTAGAAACTTCCAGAGAGGGAAAACAGCTTACATACAATATGCTGGGGATCAGAAGTGCTGAAAGCAACACTGAAAACTTAGACTGATTTACACCCTAAAATTCTACGTCCCTCGTACTACCAGTTAAGTAAAATTAAAATAACACATTCAGATATTCAAAACCTTTTAAATTTTCACTCAGTCCCTGTGTCAGGAAGCTACTTGGTCCCACCAAATGTGCTCCACCAAAATGAGGGAATAAAACAAAAAGATTCAGGAAAAGAAAATGTTAGGAATTCCCAAGATGTTGGTGGAGGAAGATTGCTCAATCACAGGAGTGCCCCACATCTACAGAGCACTCTGTCCAAATTGGAGCAAGACTGAGGGCTCCAGGAGTGATAGCTCTATGAAAAAGATTTTTAAGTGATAGATTGCCTGATACAACTGGATATCCTTAGAGAAGATTTGTACTTTGGGCACAGCATTTACATAGGGACATAGAAACAGGTGAGCACACACACACACACACACACACAAAAAAACAATGAAAATTATTAGTTCCAGTGGAAATTGTTTTTAAATTGCCGAGAAAAGGAAATCATGGTCTATTACATGACTCAGCTGTAAAATAGCATTTACATAATCGTAATGCAGACACCAAATATTGACTTTCCAAAACATTTGACATAATTCTGTTGTGAGGTCAGAGAGAGAGAGGAGGTATTGG
The DNA here is from genome assembly GCA_028627145.1 of Eidolon dupreanum. Classification (NCBI taxonomy): domain Eukaryota; kingdom Metazoa; phylum Chordata; class Mammalia; order Chiroptera; family Pteropodidae; genus Eidolon; species Eidolon dupreanum. The sequence continues at coordinate 96,329,587 of CM053509.1, read as the reverse complement.
AGGACTCTTGGGAATGATGGTTAAGAGAACCAAATCCTTATCAAAATAGGAAATTGACAGATGATAAAACTGGAGAAATGAAGAACTGGCAGTTTAAACATAATACCTATAAGATATAGAGGCACAGTAATAAACAACTAAATTTTATGTTCTCTTCTTTAGAAGAGGAGAATGCAGAAAGCTCTTACTTTGTAAGCTGTTTACTACTCTCAGCATGGCTCATGTAATAGATGAGTCAGGAGACCAGATATCTAGACCTCTCCTCTTGGGGTCCATGACTGCTTTGCCATGGTATTCTCAGTTTTGCAGTAGTTTTGAAAGCACTTTAAAATACACACTTCCACATCCTTAATACCCAAAGCTAATAATAGATATCTCTGAAAATGCCAGATAGGTTGTTTCTTTCTAGTCTTTGACAGGATCTAGACTATTCGATTAGACAGAGAAGGCTTTTACTTTTTTGTAACAGTTTCTATATTCATGAGCTATGTCTGGCTGAAGACATACAGATCCTACTCAGATTTAGCTAATGCCATGTAAAATTAACCACAGGCTCCAACAGTCCACCAAAATAGTAATTTGTAAAAGCCTGCTTGAAAGTTTGATTCAACACCTTTCTAGAGTTCCTTTCAAATGAAGCACTCTCTAGAGGAATTTTATTTTCTGACTTACATAACCAGGGAAAACAACTGTTTCATTACTCTACCATCAGCAGTGATATCAGATGTCTTTGTTAAATCTCAACTCAGCAGGATGGTTAGACTTCCTGTGAGAAACAAATGAATCCATTTGGTGTGAGATGTTTCTCATATATACTAAAATATTAGTTAATCCTTTCCTATTCTTTATTGATTTGTGCTTCCATCAGTGTTTCTATCTCTCCACCTTGACCTCCAAGTAGAAAAGCAACTAATAAAAGTTTGCATTTTATGTAATTTCAAAACACATTACTTTCTTTGTGTTTTGCTATCCTTCACAACTGACCATCACTGAGTCTATGATACCGAGTTGAACCCTAGGTTTAGGTGGAGTTCTCTGTTTTTTAAGCTTTAAAATAGTTTAATCAATGGAAGAGGACAGGGCAGGAGGAGTCAAGATGGCAGACTAGGTAAAAGTGGAGTTTGCCTCATCTCAGGACCACATTAAAATTACAACCAAATTATGAGTCAGTCACTGTGGAGAACCACCCGAAGTCTAGCTGATCATAACACGTACATCTGAGGATATTAATAAAAAGCCACATTGAGACTAGAGGAGTGGAGACACAGAGACGTAAAATGGGCTGATCCTGCACCTGCATGTGTAGGTTGAGCACTGCAAGGGACAGTGTGGCTGCAGAAGACCCCCTGAAGGAGAAAGAATTACTAGCCCCACAAAGGGGCTCCCAAGCCCAGAGGTTCAGCCCCAGGAAGAGAAGTTCCCAAAAAATCTAACTGTAAAAATTAGTGGAGATTATGGCTGTTTGAGTGAGATGGAAGAAACCTGAAAACTCAGACATTACCGTAAAGGACCTGCACTCAGACTCACTCACTCAGAGATACTCACCCTGGGTTTTGGTGGAGGGTCAGCAGTTCAGACGGCACAAGAGACATACAGAGAAAGACTTCATTGTGCAGTACTAGGAAGAGGGCTGGAGGGACAGCCACCATTGTTCCTTTGTCATGCCCCTTCCGGAGCCATCTACAGATAGGCACCATCATGCCTCTGATAAGCCCTTCCCCTACATTGCAATTCTGAAGCTACATTGGTCCAGTAAAGTGGGTCACGCCCCACCCAATGCACAAATTGCTGCGGTGAGCCCATTGCCAGACAGCTGGTCCCACCCTGCCCCTTTCCGAGACTGCGCATTCCGCACAGGCAGCGGACCTCAGCTTGTGCAGCACACATATTTTGGGTGAGGCATTTGTTTTCAGACCACTGCTGCCAACATGAGCTGCAGTATCTCTTGGGTAAATCACAGGGCTGTCTGGGCCAACACAAATGTCAGCTGCCTCGCTATGATCAGTGACTTTAGCAGAAACCTGCAGACTCAGAACTAGCAGCAAATGTGATGCTGTATTGCAGCAGTCTCCAACCTTTTTTGTACCAGGGACCAGTGCTTCTATGAAAATCTAATGCCCATGATCTGAGGTAGAGCTGAAGCGGTGATGCTAGTGTTAGGGAGCGGCTGCAAATACAGATGAAGCTTCGCTTGCTGGCCCACTGCTCATCTCCTGCTGTATGGCCCAGTTCCTAACAGTC